>PVIU01002412.1:0-173748 GCA_004026605.1 Ondatra zibethicus
AGTCTTTTTGAATGCACTCCTTCCTAGGCCAGGAGGGATGGGGGTGGGCCTTGGACTTCCAACAGGGCAGGGCACCATGCCCTCTTTCAAGGAAGAAGGGGGAGGGAGGAGGGGTGGGAGGGTAGTGGGAGGGGACCGGGAGAAGGGGAAGAAAGGAAAAAAAATTTTATTTCTTTAATTATGTTCTTGAATGGAAAAAGTAAAACAAAACAATGTATGGAAAAAAAAAGATTTCAAAGCCCACCCCCCACAGTGACGTGCTTCCAACAGAAGGTGTGGCCCAGGTTAAAGGTGTGCCCTTCAGTCTCAAGGCCTGGTTTAAAGGCACCTGTCACCCAGCTTCCTCCAACAACACCACACCTTCCTCAGCAAGGCCACACCTCCCAATGGTGCACTCCCTGTGAGTTTATGGGGGCCAAATACATTCAAATTTCCACAGTAAGCCAACAGGCACGAGAGGTGCAAGTGTCACCAACAGAATACAAGAGATGGAAGAGAGAATCTCAGGCGCTGAAGATATGATAGAAGAAAGATATACATCAGTCAAAGAAAATGTTTAATCTAAAAATTTCCTGACACAAAACATCCTGGGAATCTGGGAAACGATGAAAAAAAAAAAACCCAAAACCTAAGAAAAATAGCAATAGAAGAAGCAGAATAATCTCAGCTTAAAGGCCCAGAAAATATTTTTAACAAAATCAGAAGAAAATTTTCCGAAAGAAGGACATGCCTATAAAGACACAAGAAGCTTACAGAACACCAAATAGATTGGACCAGAAAAGACGTTCCCTCGCCACATAATAATCAAAACACTAAACACACAAAGAAAGAATACTAAAAGCTGCAAGGGACAAAGGCCAAGTAACATACAAAGGCAGACCTATTACAATTACACCTGATTTCTCAACAGAGACTCTCAAAGTCAGAAGGGATTTCTCTAGTTTTACATCTTACTTTGTTTGTTTTACGGTGACTTTGATAGTTTTATTTGAGAGCAACATGTTACTAAAGTTGTAAAATTCTTTTAATTTCTTAAATTGCTGATGTAGATCATCTGTAAGAAGATATGACACAAAATAATCATTCAACTTCATGGGGCTGGGGAGATTGTTCAGTAGTTAGGAGCACTTGCTGCTCTTGCAGAGGAGCCAGGTTCAGCTCTCTCTACCTAATGGCCGCTCACAATGCATGTAGCTCTACTTGTAGAGGATCCAGTGCCCTCTTCGGAACTCTGTGGGTACCTGCACACACACACACACACACACACACACACACACACACACACACAAATATATTTTAAAATATCATGTATTTACAAGGCATGTTATAAATCATACACTGAGATAGTGTGTGCTTAATGTGTTTAGAAAGAAGTCATAATACAAGGCATCTTTTGCAAACAAGTAGCAATAACTAAATAAATAGTAAAATATTGGGGATCATTTTGAAGCATCCTTAGAGGGCTATATGCAAAATATTGAGAAACTATAATCAAAGAAGAAAGAGAATAGTAGTTAATCATTAGTAGAATTCTGTATTTTCTTAAGAAAGATGAATGACCGATTAATGGAAGAAATAATAAATATACCAGAAAAAGAAAACTGATCATATAGAACTCTAGCTCCTTCTCCCAACCCCCACAATGAGATTTCCACTCATACTGCTGCAGGTTTTCTGCTTAGAGCAACACCTTACGTGAGAAAGTCCTTCCAGCAGTTCATCTGTTCTCATGCAGGTGGAGACACAATTATCAATAACCAAGAAAATAGCTTTTATGATTTTGAGTACTGATTATTGTCCTAGAGAGACATACTTCGTAACAGTGTTAGTATGCTCTTGCCAATTTTTATCTGTGATGACTCTGGACATAGAACTATTTCTATGAAATAATGGGGTAATCTTCAAGACTATGGGGTTACATGTGTGTATGTGTGTGTGTATGTATGTATGTGTGTGTCTCTCTGTGTGTGTTGTGTGTGTGTGTGTGTGCATTTGTAGTGTCTACTCATTTAAGCCATATGTTTTAGATTAGTAAAGTTTTGAGTGACAGTTGAAGCTACATCCTGCTTCTATGAATGCTTAATGGCAATCAAGATTTTTTTGAAGGGATAATTTTTTAAAAATACATTAAGAATATATTTTATTAACACAAATAGATGGTAAGAAATTTTAAAACAGAAAAATAACCACTCAAAATTTCACAAAGTTCAAATTAAATTGAATAAAATCATCAGTTTTACTTTTTTAACCTCTGTAACGAGTAATAAAGCAAATGAGTATATCAAATTAAAAGCTAATTATAAGCCATATTTTATGGTTTGTTTAAGCATCCTTAGAATAGTCATTGTCAGTGACTTGGAAGTCACATCAACCACAAAGAGATTTCCAAGCTGCATAACAGAGGTTTAGAGTTGCTGCTTGGACCAATTTATGCCCATCTGCCTCCCTTGTCTTTTCTCAGTCACAGACGCAATCTTGGGCACCACCAGTGTGGATTTCTTAGGAGATATCTCGACTTTGATCTAGGACAGGCAGCAGCCTCCTTCATGCCCCTGTTGAATCAAAGGCCAAGGGCAACAAGGATTTCTTTGACTCTTTGTGGTGCACTGAGCAGTGGAGAGTACTGATGTGGATGTTGCATTTCTTGTTGTCAGGGACAGTAGGCCATGCTGAGACTCCACCGTCCCGACACTGAGAAGGTTGAAAGCTGGAGGTGGCCTGGTAGGAGTCATTCCAGCAAACTGAACTCCACATTTAGGAGAAGTTAGGCCACACAGAAGCACACTGATTCGAACACTGTACTGAAGTGTGTAAGTCCATGGATGGATAGTATTCCCTTTAGATACATTGGCCGAAACTTGTGTTTGAATTTTGTAATTATTCCATAATTGTCAAAAATGCTTACTTTCTATATTTTGATGCTAACTTTTGAGCCCACAATGTCCTAGTTGCTTTAGTTTTCATATTGACTACAGAGTTATAAGCTGAAGTAAAAATACCATTGATCACTGTGGTTATGACTTTGAATGAAAACCCATAAGCCTAGTCTCTTTCATATTTAATATCTGCTTACTATTGTATTTACTGTTTTGTATTTAATTTATATTTAATCTATTTTAATTTATATTTTATTTCCACTTAGTTTATATGTTAGGAGCACAATAGCCTAGGTAGTTTTATACATACTCTGGGTATTTGTTCTTTAAGAAAGTTTTTTTTCATTTGTTTTTATTATTTTCTTAACTAGTTTACTTGCTTTTTCTTCTATTGTAATGTTTCACATCTATTTGACCTTTCTTGATATTTGGTTTCAGTAATATTTAAATTTTTGCTTTATTCCTGCTGGAGATAGAGTGTGTATTTTTTTCTGGACTAGCTATAGCTTTATGTTATATTGATGAACCTTTATGTTAATTTGATGAACCTGCGTAACTGTCAATACTTACTCATATTTCCTCTTGGTATCGTGGAGATGCAAAAGATGATGCCTTCACAGGACTGGCTCATATGTTCATGGTCAGCTCTATTCCTTAATAAATTGACTTCCCATCATAATTAGAGTTCTGAATTAGAAATTTTTCTCTTTGAAGACAGGATCTCCTTACTTCTGGCTGGCCTGGAAATTCATACGTAGATCTGGCAAGCCTTGAACCCACAAAGATCCTCTTGTCTCTGCCTCCCCAGTTTGGGTAGTAAAGGTGTGTAGCAATACTTTCAGTTTTTTCTTGCATTTTTAAATTTAAATTTTTAAAATTTCTGCCTATCTCTTAATGAGTTCTCCCTTTGTAACTTTGTGGGTTTTTTGTTTGTTTGTTTGTTTCTTTTTGCATGGTGGCTATGGAGTTATGCATCCTTTAATGCTACTAAAAAAATGGTATATGCATTTTTTATTTGTCTAACTATTTTTCAGAGACCAATTTTTCTCTGAATCATTGGAACTATGTTTATATTCACACCTACTGATGAACCAGAAGCCAACTCTCAGCAATAAAAAATGAGATTGTCCTGCAGGAATGTTATTTGGTGTTAGGTAGGCCTTCTGTTAAAAATACCAAAGGGACGATTGCAAGGTAGTTGGACGGAAATTGCTTTTAATTCATTGTACTTTCTCTAACGGTTTCTTCACATGCTCTTGTATGTAACCTACATAAATATGCTTTATGTACACACAATAGTTGATATGTTCAGTCCTATCTGAGAAAACTGAGAAATGGCAGTTTCTTTTGTCAACTCTGAAAAAAACAGATAGATTTTACTCTGTAAAACTATTTGAAAATATAATGAGCAGGCACCAGACAGAGATAATTTGTCAATAGAAATGAATGAGTTGAAGGAAATGAGTTAGGAACGCCCTCAAGAACTCACTCATCACTCTCTTTCCTTCCCCATTCCCCGTGCTCTAACTTCCCATTGACTGCTTCCTTCCCAGAACTCCAACCTGGTGAGTTCCAAGCACATAGAACAGCTTGTGCCTTTGACTATGGGCTCTCTGAAAAGTGCTGTGTGCTTGAGCAGGGTGATGTCATTTCCTGGAGAATTCGAGGAGTCATTTTCTTCTAATTCTTTTTCCAACACTTCCAAAATGAGCAAGGATCTTCGGCATCATCCTTTACTCTGGGGTTAGCATGACTAAAACATCTGTAACAGCAAAGGAAAACTAAAGCTCAACAAAGCACAAAGTCAAAGCCAGGCTCCCACGCCTCAGGACCCAGGGTGAGTGCAGCCTGTCATGGGATTCTGTAGCCAGAATGAATTTCAGGGAAGCTTCCTGCTGAAATGAGGTCAAGTTGTCAATTCCATCCACACACTTGCTTTAAAGCTGGATCAATGAGATCAATAGCATTTATCATGATGCCCACTACTTTATTTGGCTTTCATGCTGGAGGAAAGTCAGAAACCTGGAAAAATAGGCTTTGCATTTCAAAGGGTCTTACCACATCCTTGGAAAGAGCCCTACCTTCCCCCTTCCCCACAATTTCCCTTCTTGCAAACTGCAAGTCCTGCAGCGGAGTGGGTGCTTCTGGGGAGGGCGAGCCTAGAGCAGCATGGAGGTGGTTTGGAATAAAGAATAGGATGTGGATTTCAGAACAAAGAAGTGACTGTCTCCACCCACTTCAGGGAAGGAAGTGGTTTAGTGACAAACATCTCAGGTGTGGGAAGGGAGCTGCAATGCCTGCCTTTGATTCTGTAGTCTGAGAAGAATAACAGGCTCCTCATCATTCAGCTGCGCAGACTCCCCCACCCTCTCTCCTCCTTCCTGCCTCCTTCCCCTGCCCTGTAAGCTCGGGCCTTTAGAAGCAAATCTTGCTGCTCCCGCATGTAATAATGCACTATTGCTCGACAATAGTTTGGATCAGGAAAACAGCTCATCAGCAATTTAGATATTAATCATAGGTTCTGAACTTTAAATAGATGCCTGAACTCTGAAAAGTCTTGGCTCAAATAAATAAAATGTACCTACGGGATTTCATTTGTAGTTCAAACGTTATCTTGTTCATTTGGTTTCTGAGGATGTGCATCCAATATGTTCTCTGGGGGTGCTTTGCATTTTGGTACTGGGGTAAAGCAGAATACATAAGGTGGTATCTCATTATGTAAAGTCTGTGAGTTTCAGAAAAATGTGCTGCTCTGAAGTTGCTCAGAGTCTTTCCTTCTATGGCTCAGATTCACACCCATTGATAAAGCAGAAGCTGGCTCTCAGCACTGAGAAAGCAAATGGTGGCTCGGGAACTTTATTTAGTGTTAGGTAGGACTCTTATTCAAGAGACCAGAAGGGAGAAGGCAAGGTAGTTGGCTAGAAATGCAGATAAAAGATGTTTCCAGAAGGTGGGGGCAGACACTCAGCATTTCCTCGTGGTTGCTAAGTTATGTAAGAAGCAAGATCACAATCAGAATGCTTCTGTGGCAAACACAGAACTAAGTTTAAAAGGGGATGTGAACGGTCCTATAAAGAGTTATTGACTAAGAGATGAGCAGTCTTGTTTACAGGATGAGGCCTGAGGGTGGCAATGGCCAAGAGTTCGTTCATCCATTTGTCCAGAACACACTCTCAAAGCCTGACTCCAGCCTTTCTCCTAATGTTAAGGCAGATTGTCTTTGGGCTGTACATTCAACTTACCTTCTGAAGTTTCGAGTTCAACAGATTTATCTAGCAACCCCAGAAGGTTGCTGACTAGGCCCTGAGTTAGTCCTCCTCAACTTCTGGAGCAATGACATTTGAGAGGGGTTGCTTTGGATTAAAGACAACCTGTGCATTATAGACACCCTGTGCATTGTAGACACCCTGTGCATTGTAGACACCCTGTGCATTATAGACACCCTGTGCATTATAGACACCCTGTGCATTATAGACACCCTGTGCATTATAGACAGTTTAGCCTCATCCTTGGCTTCTCCAAGACCGGAGCTGTTACAAGCGGACACCAGCGTAGGGCAAGCGCCCTCTGGGATTCCACGTTTGTGTGTCCCTTAGGCAAAGAGAACCAGAGAGGAATGGGAACAGAGACAGTGCATCACATTTTACCTGCATTTTACCCTGCATGCCCTTCTAGTTCGGACCTGTATAAATCAAACGTAGTATGCGCTCTTTCTGCGCATGCTCTTTAACATTTTAGTCTCGGTGGGGATGGGTTTACCCTGTTTTCTTTTTCTGTGTTAATTTTGTCCTCATTTTTTGCCCTCCTGCCACAATGCCAGTAACATTCTCTCCGCATCCCACCAGGTTGTAGCCAAAACAGTGGGTCTAGAGTTTCTACGGCAATTTTGTAAGAAACCCCTAGACACTTAAAATCTATTGGATGTTTTAGGGTGTCATGCCTCTTCTTCTGCTGACTAACTGTAATCCCTACAATCTATTTTTGAAGAATCAGAATTCATTGTTTCAAGCCTCTAGATTCCCAGTAACAAAGCACAGAAGAGAATAGAATATTTGATGCAGTGTTCAATGAGATAGGACAAAATGCACACTGTGCGGATCTTTTTTTATGAGTGGCAAATCTAGTCTCTAAATCAAATATTTATCTTCTTTTCTGTCTTCATGCATTTTAACTTCGGTTATCCTCCCTCGCTTGATACCATCTCCACCAAATGCTGCCTGCTACCTGCCATCTCGTCTACCTGATCTTCGCCCCCATCTGTTCCTGTAGCCCATTTTCAGGCAGGCACAGTTTAAAAGTCTCGAATTCTTCAGCATGCTTTCGATTTACGTTAGTCATTTTTTGGAGAAAAATCTGGATGCTTTCTAAGGAAAAAAGTTCTTTCTTTGCTTGTAAGCCACTCTTTTGTAGCACTGAACACATTGTGTTGCCGACTTATGGGTCTCTTTCCCCGGAGAGTGAGCCACTTAAAGACCATGCTGTGGGTATGTTTTGCATCACCAAGAGGTTAGCTTAGGGGTGACACTGCAAACGTTATGAAGTGGATTGTGGTAAGTTCAGCTGCAGAAGAACCTGGCTGGCTTGGTTAGGAGTCACTGTGGCAAACTTGTCTTTCTTTCTCTGCCTTCCCATGAAGCCCAACTCCTCTGCTTGTTCCATCTCATATGCTCAAGGGCAATGCAGCTTTGGGGGTTAGGGGCTGATATGGTAATTTAGAAGTCAGAGTTGTCTAGGTAGAGATAAATCTCTATCCAGTTTAGAATAAAAAGTAGGTTCAAGGAAGATGGGGGCAAAAAAAAATTACCTTAGAAAAATACAAAGCCCAGATCCTTAAATTATAGCTGATTTCAGATTAAAATACTGCAGAAAAAAAGAAAAAAATTCAAAAGCTAAATATTTCCCTCCCTTGTCTAAAATACAACTTTTTGCATATTTATGTGTGTGTGTGCATGTGCGTATGTGTGTACATGTGTGCCTGTGTTGGAAGGCTAGAAGTTGATGTTGGATTGTGTTCCTCAGCCCCTTGATTAATATACACCTAATTGGGGTAGTTTAGCTAGCCAGTTTGGTATGAGTCCTTAGTCTCTGCCTACCGAACACTGGGCTTACAGGCACCACACTTGTCTGGCATATACATGGATCCAGAGAAACAGAACCCAGTCCTCATATTTATAAGGCAAAAGCTTTATTCACATAGCCATCTCCCTGGCCATCCAATATAACATTTTTAAAAGGCTTTCTGTAGTGCTCATGAAATAACTGAAGCTCAGAAAGTAGTTAAGGACAAAGCCTGTATGTTACTGAAAAGAAACTTAGCATCTAAAAATAAAATCTGTAATAGAGGCTCAAAGAATTGCAGAGCCCTAGATCTGAGTAAATCTGGTTGCCTTACCTGTAATGTGAGCAGTTAGAATGGATGACTAATGAAGTATATCTTTGCTCCACATCCCTTGAGATTTCAAGTCAGTGGAGGATGATTTGATTTATCAAATCAGATAAATCAGCCAACCAACCAATCAACAAAAATTTCCCCCAAAGACTCTTCCATTGCTCCCAAGTTAAAAATAAAAAAAAAAACCCTACTTTCTCATAAAACTTTTCAGGCATGTGTGCTGTATACTCTAATAACTCTATGTGCTCTGATCAGGTGTCTTTGACTACAGTAGCACTATGTGGCAAGTTTGAGAGCTATGCTGGCTAACACAGGTATATCTTTGGAGGAGGGTAACTTGGCAGGAATCTATAAGAGCAAGACGAATACCATGCATCCTACCTGGACCAAATACAAATAGAAAGGGGAGAAAGCCAGCTGAATGCTAAGGTTCCCGACCACTAGTGTGCTGGGATATGAGAGAGGCGTTGCTGCAGACTTCTACTGCCTTGGCGCCGTAGTCTGCCGTTCCACTCCTGACCACTGTGCCGAGGTAATGATAGCCTGCATGTGGTGGATCCCATGGCGGGCGACAAACATGCCATCTGACAGCGCTTGCATAAGAAGGAAGTTTATTGGGAAGGAAAGAGAGACTATGCTGTGATCCCCAAAGCTTTTATTCCTTAAAGTTGTTTCTTGTCAGGCTTTCAGCCACAGACACATGAAAAGTAACTGATGTAGTTATCAAGGGCTCAGAGTCACAATTTTTGTCCTCCACAGAGAAAGAACATTTCCAGTTGAGAGAAAGCCCATATCAAAGGTTCATCAGGTATGGCCTATCATACAACAGAGGCTCATGCTCCATCACATATCTCTGCCCTAGGGAGCATGCTCAAAATCAGATGTCTATTCTACTCTCACAGATTGCAATTTAGAAATAGGGATGCTTAGCCCAGAACTTGGTATGTTTAGCCAGCCATCCCAATAGTTCCAAAGCAGGTGGTTGTCTTGAACAGATCCGGTCTAGAAGTTGGGTTGATTCTTGCTTCTCCTCCTTGGCGCAGGCCCTTCAAATTAGATCCATTTACATTTTTTCATCTGCTCCTATTTTGATGAAGCCAGTTTTAGAATAATAATTTACTTCTAGCATGTACTTACTGTTATTCAAAATAGTATCGTTTGGCAAAGTGGAAATGATTTTGAGAAGAGGGAACATAAAAAGCTTTTGGAAAGAAAGCCAGATCATAGGATGGACTATTAAGCAGCAGGAATAGATACGACTTTGAGGCAATGGAGGATTGTAGCAAATGGTCGCTGTGAGGAAGTGACTAAGGGAGGCTTGGGGAGCCAAGGGGAAAGGAGAAAGCAATGTGCTCTCCTCAGGAGTTAGATCAAGTGTTTGTTCTGCTAAAAAGCCTTGTGACACAGGGGGAGCCAGGTGCCTGGGACTGGGGCCTGCTCAACACAGGCCTTTATTCACTTAAGCGGAAACCAGGCCAGCTGGATTCTGGTTTCCAAGCTGGGAAGGAACATCCAGGAAAAAAAGCTGCCTGGATTTACAGGAAATCAAAAAGCCTTCGCGTTGGCATGTTTGGATCTTTGGTCAGAAAAGCTGAGCGACAGATATGTGTTCCTCATTATTAGAGGCATGCAGGGTGTTTAATGATCCAAGAAAGAGACTTGGGCCAGCACATGAGGTGTGACAAATATTTGGAAGGAGCAATGTACAGACTGAGAGAGATGTTTGCCTCTCCTTTTCCATGATAATAGTTTTAGTAAAACAAACAAATAAGCAGATGCATATAAATTGACAGCTGACTAAACTATGCCAAGAAACATAAAGACCAGGGCAAAGGCAGAGGAATATGTCTGCAGACTGTTCTTGCTATATTCGAATGCACAGTCACCCTAGGCAGTGAGCACTAATTCCTATTAACACAATTAAAAATCAAATAACAGAGGTGGCAAACAGTCCCAGTCCCAGTCATCTCTTTGTAATACCCACTTAAAAAGGAAAATCTCTAGTTACTGTTGGTAAATCTCTAGTAACTTTTAGTACCTTGCCTTGGTTTCCACTGTCTCTAGATCGCCATCTGGCGGTCACTACTGATGCTGCACTTTCTTTTTCAAGTCTGCATAAAGTCCATCTAGGATCTTGGAAGAAAGACTGCCCTGGGTCTCATTTCCAGAACAAGCCAGTTGTTTTCAAATACTCTTAGCAATGGCCTCTTTCCTTAAATAGCATCTCAGTCAGAATCCCAGTTCATAAAACAAGAGATAGAAAGAGAGCACGAGGGAGAGTGACTATATTCACCTGGACTCCAACTGGATGCCGCTCTATAAGGCACTGCTGGGCAAGCCCTGGGTTGAAATACAGGGACAATAGACTGGTGCTGGCCATCTTAACAGACATTTTTTTTTGTCTGAAGGAGCTGTCTTCACAGAAGCATGACTTCGTCAGAATTCTTTAGGTTGAAATGAGCAGAAACCAAACTGAAGCTATTTAAAGAATATGGGAATCTTTTGGTTGCAGATCTTGATAATGCAAGAGTGTGTTCTGAAGGAGATTATGTGTAAGGAATTAAAGCGTGCATCATTTTGCCTCTGGCCATTTTTTTTTCCTGATGGAAGAAAGGACACAGGGGGTTCTGGTTCAACCCATCACTGCATGGGATCCTGGATGATAGTCTCACCGAGGCATGAGCAGTGCTCCCTGTGGAAGAAAAGTCAACCCCCTTTTCCCTTTTAATTATTGGAAGGAATGGATAATATAGAGCTAGCGCAGAGGTGACTGGGGATCCAGAAGTCCACATGACTGTTAGATCTGCTGCTCCATTTCTGGGCTCTTGGTACTGCCTTCTTCATTATTTCTGCTTTGTCTCTTTGATGACTTCACATGTGCTAAGATAGCTGTGGGGGACCCTCAGGCTGGATGCTCTTCATTCAAATCACCCAGCAGAAGCCCCGGGCTGGGGCTTCTCTTTAACTAGATCAACCCAGGGAACACACATATGTCTGAGATGACCCTGCAGTGAGAGACTGGAACATGGCTGGCTGATATGAAGGGCTCAGTGGATGTGTTGTTAGTTATGAGCTGGGAGGAAAGGAAGGTGAGGAAAGTGGGCTGTTCTTACTGTAGCGAGAAAGCCAACTGCCCACAAAGAACAGAAGCCATCCGTGTGTGTGGGAAAAGCAAAAATACTGGGGAAAAATGTATTTATGAGGATTTCTTATTCCCGTTTTGTGAACAAGGAGAACAAAGCCTGGAGACTGTGTGTAATTTCCAACCAAAATCCAAAGCCAAGTAACCACAAAATCCCAAAACAAATCAACAAAATCCTCAAAGATTGCAACCCAGATCTATTTGATCATAAACTTTGAAATTACTTCATGTGTGACCCAATGAAGTCACAACCTGTGACAGCGGCCATTCTTACTGCCCACTCTGGATGAAGACTGGCTTTCTTCCTCTCAGAGCCTAACAGGGGCCGTGCCTCGAGCTCCTCGGATGGGAGGCAGTCTCAGGAACAGGTTCCATTTGCCACTTTTGAGGAGAGTCCCCGAGTGCAGGAAGCCTTTGGTCTAAGCCAGTTTGGAACATAGTGGCTGGGTGATGATGCTGGGAACCTGGAGAACAAGTTCTTACTGGGTTTTCACCATAATCTCAGAGCAGAGAGCTTTAGCAAAGGGAAGAGGCTGGCGAACTGATGGACAATATTAGCAAGAGTCCCCAGGATTCCAAAGGGATGTCTAAATTGGCAGAGTAGCAAGAGAGACCTTCCAGACGAACAACAGCTCTCAGGCTTCCTTCCCTCCTTTCTTTTCAGGGAATTTCTAGCATCCCTCAGAGGAAGCTGCCATCCTCCGAACCCCAGGGAGCAGTTCAGGGCAAGTGTGGCTGCCTGAGGCTTCTCCCTCCATCCTTGATGGCAGGATTTGCCCTTCAGGCTCTATGGTTTCCCTGGGGGTCATCTCTGCATAATTACTCTGTGATCCAAATAGCTGATTAGAGACCCCGCAGTCCTCTCTTTGTCAACATGTTATGCTTGCTGCTGCCAAACACAACAGCTTTTTTAAATTATTAAAATGTTCGCCATGGTAGCATTTAAAGTGAATTTCAGGGCTACGATAGTCACATTGTGAGAAAGGCATATGTGTTTGCATGGGAAAGTGTTACCCTAGTGACTTCTCCTGTGTCCCAAAGATTCTTTCTAACTGTAGAGCTGCACCAAAGATCACAAAAGGTTCTTGACTATGCGTCTGTGGACTGATGAGAACATTCTCTCTCTCTCTCTCTCTCTCTCTCTCTCTCTCTCTCTCTCTCTCTCTCGTGTGTGTGTGTGTGTGTGTGTGTAGGAGCCACTACTTCCATTCTCATCATTCCATGTCCACTTTCTTTTGTCAGCTCCAATGGAAAATCAGCTCAGCATTTGCTATGGATGATTTGAATGTGATGCCCCAAAGTTCATCTGGTAGCATCCCCACTCTGTAAGGATTTGAAGGCGGGGGATTTTGGGAAGTGGGATTAGTATCTTTATGGGAGACCCCAGAGAGATCTCTTATGTCACTGTCACGTGACATTAGAGTGAAAAGATGGGCAAAGTGGTCTTCATCAGCTACAGACTCTGCCAAGGACTTGACCTTTAACTGTCTCCAGAACTATGAGTGGTAAATTTCTGTTATATAGGAATGTACCCAATCTGTTAGTTTTGGTAGTTTGTGATGGCAGCCCAAACTGAGGAACACAGTAAATATTATTGGTATCTGAAACCTTTCTAATCAAATTTCAGCCATTTGAGAGTATTCTGTTGTCAGAATAATACCCAAAACTCTTATGTCCGGCACGAGTGGGAAGGAGACACGAGACAGAATGAACCCACTTAGGAGTTTATTAGGAGAGACTGGTGCTCAAGGGGCCCGAGGAAGGGTGGAGGGGAAGAGGAAGAAGAAGAAGAGGACGTGAAGATGGTAGGTCCGGCTTTTAAAGGCTGCCTGGAGCATGCGCACAGTGGGAAGACATGACTACGTCAGACGCTGACCTTACACCTTGCACATGCACACGGCGGGGGGGGGAGGGGTTGCGTGAATGCATCAGACGCTGGTGACTCAGATGGCGGGCGACCCACGCCTGCGCACAAGGGCTTTAGTGGAGGTGACCACGCATGTGCACACGTGGGTCATGCAGGCCCTTCGTTCCCAAGGGTCCGCCCACATGTGCCTGCCTTTAGGACCCAGGAATGCAGCCTTACAGGTGGCTAAATAATTACATTTCACCCTTTTGTTTATTATAAAATTTGGGGAGTTTGAAAATCTTAATGGGTGGGAATGGGGGTGCCACAAGGTCTCATGGTTGCTTCATGCTGGCTTTGTGGGCATCGAGGGGTTGGGGTGTTTGACCACATCCTGGGGTGGCTGATTACAGCTGTATTCTCTGGGCTCTGAGAAGCTAGGTCGGCTGGCAGCTTGGACCTCGCAAGTTGCTGGAAAGACAAAAATTATGTTTGGGGGGGATATTTTAGATCTTAGTGATTAATAGAGGAGAGTCCCCCGATGGAAAATAGAGGGGGAGAGGGGAGAGTCCCCCAATAGAAGATAGAGGGGGAGGGGGTTAGGGGTTCCCGATACCAAGAATGACAAGAAAAGAATTAAATGATACTTATTTTGGGCGAGTCTGGTCCGTTTAGATAGGTTAAATTGGCTCCCTGGAGCTTATATAAAAAATGCTTGAAAAGAAGTAAGTTTTAGACATATTGACAGTTTGTGATTATAACCACAGAATGGAAAATGGTGGGAGGGGGGAAGAAGGAGGAAATTATTGAAAAGGATAATTATTAGACTCCTTAATGTTTTACCTGCAGTAAATTTTTTGTATCACGGCATTACCTCAACATCCAGGAGACAGTGCTGCAGTCAGTGGTACCTATTACATTAAAGTTTGTTTTGTAAGTTTTGGAGTTTGAGACTACACATTCATTATTGTTTCTTACCGCCTGGGCTTTTGACAGTCCTTGTATCTCCAGCTCTATTAATGATGGTTCCTGTAATGACGGTTCCTGTAATATGGAGTGTTTTGCACGAGAGAGCTGAGTAAGGATGAGACCTTTATTCTTTTGGAACTGGAGAAAGAGTGGCTGATCCTGGTGTCCTCTGGAACTTAAGGGAACAAGGTCCTGTTTGAGTTACTGTATATGAGGGGGTGTCTTGAGCTGGAAGATTGAAGGGTTTAAGATGCGACCGGTGAATGCAATGAGGGAGTCCCTTGAGTTTGGCAGCTGTAGGAATCGTAAGAATTACTTTAAGGGGTCCCTGCCATTTAGGGGAAAGGGGTGAGGGACATTGGTCTGGGGGAGAGAATAATACCTGATCCCCTATTTTAATTGGCGGTGGGCATGAGTTAGTACATGTGGGTAATGAGTGGTCTGTGAAATCCCATAATAGGGACCGTAGATGGATGTACAGTGGTGTAAGCAGGTGATCAGGAAGGAGAGAGGTTTTAGGTGAGAGGCCGGGGGTTAAAACTGGCCGCCCATATATGAGTTCAAAGGGTGAGATGAAAAGAGGGCTTTTTGGGAGAGCCCTAAGCCTAAGGAGGGCCAGAGGCAAAAGTTTTACCCAGTCAAGGTGAAGTTCCTGTGACATTTTAACGAGAATATTTTTTAAGGAGTGGTTAGTTTGTTCTACTTTCCCTGAAGACTGAGGGTGGTATGGGATATGAAAATGCCAAGGGATGTTAAGAGCCTTAGACAAGTTTTGGGAAATCTGGGAAGTGAACTCAGGACTATTATCTGACTGAAGAGAGGTTGGGATTCCAAACCTGGGGATGATTTCTCGGAGAAGAATGTCAGAAACTGTCTGGGCCCTTTTATTAGTGGTGGGGAACGCTTCAATCCAACCAGACATTGTGTCTACCAAGACCAGAAGATATTTAATTTTTCTGACAGTGGGCAGTAAAATCCAGCTGCCAGTCAGTTCCTGGAAGGGAGCCCCTGGCCTGGTGGGTGGGGAAAGGAAAGCTACTCAGAACAATCATTACAAAAACTCATTATAAATATTTTTTCTGATCTGACTGTATGTATGTGTTCATGTATATGTGCATATGTGTGTACATGGCATATATACATGTCTGTGGAAGCAGAGGGTGGTATCAGGTACCTTTGTTAATTGTTCTCCACTTGGTTGTTTGGAGAGAGTATCTCTCATAGAAACTGGAGCTCAGTAATTCAGCTTGACTGGCCGGTCAGGCAGTCCCAGGGATCCTCTTGTCTCTGCTCCCCGAGAACTAGGATTGCAGGCATACACTGCCACTCCTGGCTTTTGAAGGGTGGTAACACAGAACATCTTTGGTAAACTGGTATTTTACTGACTATCCTGTCATGTAGATGCCCATGTCTAATTTCCTTGAAAAGTCAGAGGGAAATTATTAGGAGAAAATTAAGTAGAAAAGGGCACCTTGTTTTTTTCTTTTAAAAATGTTTTATTTTCTTATCAACAAATTCTGGCCAAGGTAAGTTGATCCAAAGACAGGGAGAGGACTTGTTGTCTTTTCCATGGCTTATCTATTCCATCTCGAGACCCAACACTAACGGTTGGCCATAAATGACTAGCTGATGCTTCTGTATTGATTTGTGGTCTATAGCAACCTTGCTTCCTCCACTCGGTGACATCATTTTCCTGACCATTTCCCACAGTTGCATATGTGGGTTTATGGGATGCAAGCTAATCCAACAAATGGAAGAAATTATACCTCGTGTCAGAGAGCTTTCATGCCCAGAATTTGGAACAAAGGAGCCAATACTTGACACATCCATAAAAACCAAGAGAGTGATGAGATAATGGATGAAGAAGGCGTCTTAGCCTGAGATGAAAGAGTCCTGCTCATCCAATGTGGAAGTGAATGGTGTGGGGGTGTTCCTTATCACCTTGGGTCTCCATTCTCCTCAATATGGACTTCTGGGTCAGCGGACACATTGGACTAATGGACAGATGTTTATTCCGCAATGCCCAGAGGGTTGATCAGGATTGAATATCCATCAGCAAGACTGAAGAAGCCTTCTTAGAGGTAATGTGGTGTGGTTTCAATGAGCTGTAAAAGAATAAAATTCCAGAAACTAAGATAATTATACTTGTGGAGAGCGATAAAGAAAGTCTAGAATGTTCTCTTCAGTCAAAAAGCTTTTACAGCAGAACCTTCTCAAGCTGCCAAAATTTCTGGAGTTACTAACTCCAACAGCTTCCCTCTCCCATGATTCCAGAAGCAGTCTGCAATGTCAGGGGAGTGTCACAGATGTCTCTGGATTAATGGATCTTATACAGAAGGAGTCCCCCTTCTTTATTGTCTTTTTCTGCTGCCTGATGCCCCTCTGGAGACTGTTGACTGAGGTCTTCTGCTGTACTCGTTCCTGGCATTCAAGCACCATTGAACCCAAACTCCGGTTTTTTGCAGAGTGTCATTGCTGTTTGATGTATACTCATGCCTTAGGGTCTTCATGCATGAGGCACTATAGTGCCAGAAACTAGACGTACTTCCATTCCATGCTAACTGCTTGCTCGAAGCCCACTTACTAAGTGATTTTCAATCAGAGCTCACAGGATTGTCCAAAAGGGTGAGCTCCTCTTAGAAGTTGGTGTTAGAGCTCCCCAAATGATGTCTTATTATTATGTGGGATTCACAGAGACTTAGAAAGGTGAGCATCATGTGGTATGGAGCCTTGTTTGACCATGGAAAGATTCCTGGGTATCAGTACCTGAAATAAGAAAACTAACGATTTAGGTATCAAGTTCCCACAATACCTATAAGTCATCTGTGATCTGTGCAGCGTAGGACAACGTGTGGCATGGAAGACTGCATGAGAAGCAGCCTGGATAGGGCCTAGCAGGGATCTTCAGGTTGGGGCTGAGATACTCTCAGAGAGGATAGCAGGCATCATCACAGCTGATGGAAAAGGTGCTGCCTTTTGCATCTCTCTAACAGGAAGTGAAGTCACTGACATCGGGAAGAAGAGCTTTGTGGTGGGCTTCAGACCTCACTTTACTCACCTATAAAGTGGGGTAAGTCCTACAAGATCAAAACAAACACCAAGCAAGGCAACTGCAGTTGTGAAAGTATTTATTTTGTGGTTAATACTGTCCTGCAGATTTTCCTGTATACGATTTTAGATGTGTCGGTAAACACATGCTCATCTTCATCAGGCAAGGAAGGAAGATTTGGAGGAAAGAATGAAGATCTATTCAGTGCATAAGGCAAACATAAGGAATGCCATGCTATCTACTGCTTGCACTAACCCAGTAAGGTGGGAGTCTGTGACTTAGAAAGCTTGTTTGAATCTCAGAGTACTCAGAAGACAGTAAGTAATGAATCCATGATTTAAATTCAAATTGATTGGATACCCTAGCCTATGTTTTGCCATTTGATACATGATACTCCCACCCTGTGGTAAGTGAAAATTGGGTGAGAAGTGTCTAGAATGGTTGGCTTTTCTATTTTTAGCATTCAGTTGGTGGAATGTGATTTTTCCACCTGCTTTCAAGAGCCTCACATGAGAGGAAGGTGTGGGAAACATCACAGCTAATATCCTGCAGCCGGTCAAACTCATTTTCAAACCAGTTCTTCTTCTTAGGAAGAAACATCTATTATCTATATTTCACTATCAGAATTTTACTAAGCTCCCATTTTAGCCATCTTTGAAACCCTCAGGCAACTGAAAGACAGTTTTTTATTTTTTGCATTATTTAAAAAATAAATTTGTAAGTATTTCTTTTTCCTAAAAGCCTTCCTTGTTTTTTAGGAATAAAAGAACTATCTATGGATATACATATAAATGTATGTATGTTACAGAAGTTAGTTTATTCCTATATTTCAATTACTTTGCCAATATACAGGCAGACAGACAGACAGATAAACACACAGACATACATGCTAACACAAGGAGGGGGGAGAAAAAGAGAGAGAGAGAGAATTTTATTCTAGAAATATTCTGAGACATGTTTTAGGGAAGGGGCCACTTGTTGGTTTGTGACCGCTTAGTTCCGAAATAATCACACAGAAACTGTATTATGGTAATCACAGCATACAGAGGGAAATCCCACATCAGAGATACACTCAGAAATAATCTGTTATTAGATACCTAGGAATTTCTTAGCCTTATTAGTATTGATACAATATATACATGCACATAGAATATGCATGTATATCAAGAACACACACATATACATGTATTTATATATTTATATACACACACATATATATTCCCACATTTTATGATATTTAAAGACCTAGGAAAAAATTTTGTCTTCATAATGTACAAACCCATTCCATTTTGAAAGTATTCTTCTACTTGTTAATACTACATCTGCCTCTAGGCAATATGCTTCTGGGCAGATGATCCTGCTCTTTTGTTTTGGTAATGAGATTATCAGGAGGCTCTTCACGTGCAGAATCCCTCTTATTTCGTTTCAGAGGCACAACAGGTGCAGCCCACTGCTAGCTCTGATGTTTAAGTGAGTGTGGTGCCTCAACTTTAAATGAAGAACACATGGAATTGAAGACTGGCCAAAAACAACCAAAATGAAGTCACTTCTGAGTTTCTCCACTTGCTCCTCATGCTCCTGGACTCTTTAAGAAAGAAATATCAACTATCCAAGTTCCAGATAAGGGATGGAGGTGATGATAGTTCTATGCCAATTGTAGTCTTCAGCATCTAACTCTTTGGAGAAGCTTCTATTCTCTGTCAAGGCAGGATCCATAGAAACTGCCACAGCCACTACCACTGACAAACCTGTACATTGAATGATGCCCTGCATCTCAGCACCTTTGTTCACTTGTTATCCTCTCTAGGATGATGTTGACAGCTTGTTTCAGGTGGACCATTAAATCTGAGCTGACTGCGTTGGCCCCTTTCTACATCGTGTATCTTAAAATATTTCATTCTTTATGAGTCATCTGCCTGTAGCAAGGATTTTCTTTTCAGTCTCTTCCCTTGGAAATAGACAACTTTTGGTGGGTGGGTCTTGAGCCACATGTGAGAGAAATGAATAGACCAGAGCTGACTATCCACTTCCCCTGTCCTCTGAGGATATGAATGAGAACATGAAGTTCAGACTTCACTACCACCACTATCAAACACAATTAGGTATGCGCCTTCACCATCTCCACACTTAAACATAACTTGTGAGCAAGGCGTAACAGAGCTCCCAAGATTCTACTACTGTGTCATGATGAACTATCACCCACGATCGTGACCAAATAAGCCCTTTCATCCTTATGTTGGTTTTGTCAGAATAGTTAGCCATAGATGCAGGAAAAGAAACTAAGACAGAAACTGGTACCAAGAAGTAGGAAATGAAAAACTGCACCACAGAAACTGGACCACATAAAGGACCACAAGGTCCTATGGAACAGGTTTGTGGAAGGAGTTTGGAACTTGGGGCTAGAAGTTCTAAGCAGTCTAAAAGTATTTAAATGCTGGAAGCAGAAATTAGTGGGCCTTTCTATGGGGAGCTTTGATAACAGTGATGTTGGAAGAGACAGGAACAGTGGAGATACTGATTACCAGGTTTCAGAGGGTAACAAGGACCGTGTCAGGAACTGAGCTAAGGGTTGTTTCTTGTGATATGTTGACCAAGAATCCAGCTTCATTCTTCCAGTGCACTGAGTTTGAATGAAGTTGGATGTGAAGTTAATGGGCTATCTTGTTTAATATAAGAAAGGTGGGAGGGAACCTTAAAGTTTCAGATAAGGAGAGTGCAGAGAGCAAAGCATCTATAAAGGTTGAAGAGATTGGGGCCATTAAAGAGAAACCCATCACTGTTCCAAGGCAACAGGAAAGTTTCCAGGGTTAGCACGCATACACTGATAGGAACGTAGTCTAAGGCAAGCAAACAGGCTACACCTTGAGCTGGCAGCTGAATCTGGCAATGATGTCTACATGATGTGGGATTTCCCTCTGTATGCTGTGATTACCATTGATAAATAAAGGAACTGCTTTGGGCCTATAGCAGAGCTATAGGGGAACAAAGCTAGGTGGGGAAAACTAAACAAAATGCTGGGAAAAAGAAGATTCAGAGAGAAGCCATGGAACTGCATTCAGAGTCAGACATGCCGAAACTTTGCCGGTAAGCCACTGCCACATGGTGATAGAAATGGGTCAAAAATCATATGTAAGAGTTAGCCAATAAAAAGCTAGAGCTAATGGGCCAAGCAGTGATTTAATTAATACAGTTTCTGTGTGATTATTTTGGGGCTAAGTAGCTGGGAATGAACAAGCAGTCTCCTTCCAACATCTACATAGCATGGGCAGAGATAAAATATTGAGGTCATCATGGATCGCAGACGAGGCCAAGCACTGTGTGGCAGGGTTTGACTCTCTTCTGTGAGGCCCGGAAAAGATGTTACCTGCAACTGTGAAAGTGAAGCTCAAACTGCCATGGAGATGCCAGAACCACAGAACATCCACTAAGGAGGGTAGAGGTATAGAGTGAGCAGGCCTAAGCCTCAGAGAGAATCTGTATGCTGCAGAGCTGAAGGAGTGGGCTACACAATCATTTTGGAGTCCACTTGATTACATCACAAGCCTCAGATACCAGATATGAAGCTAGAGAATATAGTGTTTGCTCTGCTGGATTTTGTGATATCTTGCTTTGATAGTTTCTTCTTGTGTACTGATTATTCAGTTGACTTTGTAACAGGAGGGCTTGATCTGTGGCATTGTGTCCTAGAGGTACGTAACTTGGTTTTCCTTTTGTAAGAGCTCACAGTTAAGAGGATGGACTTTTAAAGAGTTGTGACTGTTCATACAATAACTACAGGAACAGCTAAAGTGGGACCGAGTGTGTTTTTATCATGTAAGATAATCATGAACTTATGGGAACTAAGGGAAACTTGTGGGAGAAAGGGTGGAGGGTATGGGTTAAAAGAGTTATGTTTGGAAGTCAAGTTGACAATGGGTGGGGTTGGAACGATTAACATTAACTGTCAACACCACACCTAGGAGGCAAGCTTTTGGACACACCTGTTAGGGGTTGTCTTGCTTATCTTAATTGGCGTGGGGAAAAAAAAACTCTCTTAATCATGGGCAGGGTCATTGGTGGTTGGAGAGTCTGCACTGCCCCAAATGAAGAGAGCAACCTGAATACTTGCATGCAAGCCATTCATTTGTTATTTTTATTATTAATTGGAGTTAAAATGTGACCAGTTCTCTGAAGCCACTGCCACTGTGGCGACCTTGCTACGAGGGACTCTAAGCTGGAAACTTGAAACTGTTACTTCTCTCTTCGGTTGCTTTTGTCCCTCTTGTATCACAGCAACTGCAACAAAAACTAAGACACAGGGTTTGCACAGGGTCAGAATCAGTCTCTCAATGCTCAGTTCCGAGTTGCTAGGAGATATTAGATTGTAAGAGTTGCCTGGTGTTTTGCCATGGGTCCAATACCATGTGAAGTCGAGGACAGAATGGTCAAATCTGTTACACGCTTAATTGGAACTTCATGTTTGTTGGGTTTTTTTTTTTCAAATCACGCACACTGAGAAAATGGCATTCTGAAAAAATGAATAAAGACATCAGGCAGTTAGCCCAGCTCCTGATTTTTACCTGCCTGTCATTTATAGTGTGCCTTGACCCACTCATAGCTTTGTACTTTGACGATATTTGAGAAACACTGATCCAAATCATCGATGGTATTCCACTTCCGGTGGTTTGACTTAGGAGTTGTCAGCTTTGCAGTGATAATGTAGCTTGCGTTTTTATTTTCCACCATGTGCAGTGGAGCATGCTTTCCGAAGATGCTGGGAAAAAGATAACTGTAGTTCCCACTCAGCCACCAGATCATGAGGGGTGCACACTTGATGTGCTGTGGGGGGCTGTCTTGTGAAGTAAAGATGCTTGCTAGGTTATGCATATTATAATATATTAAATGCATTTATACTTAGGATATTTTCAGCCTATTGTGGGTTTGTCAAGAATGAACTTTATATTAAGTTAGTGAGCATCTGAACATATTGAACACACTTCACATTAAGTTAGCGAGCATCTGAACATATTGAACAATGTGTGTACCTGCTGAGAAACCATTCAAATCTATATCATATTTCATATTCCCCCAAATTAATGAGTGAACATAAATATTCTCCAAACTCCTAGGTGTCATTATTGTTCTGAGTTTTAGCAGTTTTATTGACCCTGAAGGCACAAGGAGACCTCAGGGACACAGGGAATTGGACCCAAAACATGCTGGGTATTACTAAACCACAGGCTCCTTGTTTTCAGACTAATAGAATTTAGCTGGACATTTCCTGTTTAATTATCTCCAAAGGATAAACCCTAGGTGAGTCCAGAGAATAAATCAAATTGACCTCAGAGAGAGTCTTGAGGAGAGGTGGCCACAGAACTTTGTCAAGGGTTGTTCCCACGACAGCAGTACTCAGGGGTTGTTTATCATGGTTATGAGGGGGTAGACTCAAACCACACCTTCCAGAAGAGTATTGCTCAGGAATGTTCCTTGGAGAAGTTCAGATTCTGTGCAATAGAAATTTATTTTCCATATTTCTGTGGGGTTGAGAAGTTCAAGGGCAAAGCACCAGCATGGGTGGCTCTAGCGAAGGCCTTCTTAGGGGCTTTAGACTGCCACTTCCCAGTGTTCTCACACAGTAGCAACAGATGTGCTGTCCCAGAGCACGTGTCCCAGCATGAAGATGCTGACCTCATTTGTGAGGCTCCTCTCCAATGACCCGATCACTCTCCTCAGACCCCACTTCTAATGACATCATTAGAGGGCTAGAACTTGATCATATGAACTCAGGGAGGGCACACACACAGACCACAGCGTCTAACATAATATCCTGCAAGAAAATGATGGAGCTTCTTCCTCCTAACAATCTCCCCTTTAGGCCTTTCTCAAGGAGCATGTTCTTCATTTTATAATTGTCCTTCATGTATCACGTGGCAGCTGTGTCTCCATGTATCACGTGGAAGCTGTGTCTTCCTGTATCATGTGGAAGTTGTGTCTTCAGAGCGCAAACTGCTTAAGGACTGGGACCATATATCACATGCCATTCAATCCAAAGTACTGTGCAAGTATCCAATAAACTATCAGATAATAAAGGATGTGAGATTTGACACACTCTGTTGGATCCTATGTATCATGTCACCACAGTTGATAAGCTGACATGCTACAGTAGTTACAGGCTGCTCACTGCTTACAAGTTTTTCTGTCTGAACACTCACTAAATTAAATAATTTGTAGAGAACCTGAAGCTTCTTCTTTTATTTTATTTTACATACCAACCACAGTTTCCTCTCTCTCCTCTCCTTCCTTCCCCACCCCATCCACTCCTTCTCCTCTGCTCTCTCCATTCACATGGGGGAAGG
The DNA here is from genome assembly GCA_004026605.1 of Ondatra zibethicus. Lineage (NCBI taxonomy): Eukaryota > Metazoa > Chordata > Mammalia > Rodentia > Cricetidae > Ondatra > Ondatra zibethicus. The sequence goes on from PVIU01002412.1 coordinate 23,610, forward strand.
TCTCCCATGGGAATCAACAAAGCAAGGCATATCAAGTTAAGGCAGGGTCAAGCTCTTCCCCACTGCATCTTAGAGAAACATTCTCCTCATGGTGAGTAGCTTCCTACCTAAAGCTAAGAAACTTATAGTAACTTAGACTGTTACAGGATGAAGACTAAACTAACAAGTTTCAAATCTGGATCCAGGAATGGCAGTATCAGAATGTGTCTGTCTGCTCTTACCTGTATGTGATTGCTTCCTGGATGTCTTCGGAAGGACTATTTGCTAATCTACCATTTATCTGAAGGCATTGTTTAGTCTCATCTGAGATCTAAGCTGTCCCTAAAAGTGCTGAACTTTAAGAATACTCCTACAAGACCCATCCTAACATAGATTTTCTTGGTGTACAACATGTCATTCACGCACAGGACAAGTTCATCAAAATGAGCCGCACAAGAAGGAATGTCTTGTCCATGAGGGGATCGCTTTAAGTGACCACTGAGATTAGTCCTCTGCTGCTCTGACTCCACAGGTTCTTCCTGGCTTTGAGGAGCTCCGGGCTCTCTCAGGGCTCTGTTATTTCATTCTGCCTTTCCTGGAAACAGAGAGCATGTGCTGCCTTTAGCCTGGGCAGCAGTGACCCTGTGCGCCCCGCCTACATCATTTATTTATAAGTCGGCCAGGAAGATGTCTGGTACTTTCTGTGCTGAGGAAAGCTGACTAACAGCCCCTGCTCCGACACAGCACTGGAATGTAGATGCTCTCCACCTTCAAAGGGCAGCTCCAGCCATGCCTGCAACCAGTCTGGAGGGCCCTGGGGCTTGAAGGCTTGAGTTAATGACACACCATCACATGGCTGTGGTTACAGGCTGCCTTGCCAAGGTTGTACAGCTGGTAGCCTGTGTGCTGGAAGATGCTGGTGCCCCCTGCTGTACCTGGAGCTGCCAGAGGAACGGTTTCAGTGGAGTTTAAAGAGAGCTCAATTTATCTTTTCTCTGAGGCGCCCTTGTTCCTTGGCTTCTGGCAGGCCTCAGTCTGCTCGGTTGCGGTTATGTCTGTGTTAGCTACTAAGCCATCTGTCTTCCCCAGGGGCAGGGCTGATTTATAAGGCGAGGCTATAGACAGTGGTTGGCACTGTCCTAGCTTGGATTTTACTTCAGACTGGAACCTCCTGAATATTCCACACTGTGTTCACTTTCTTGCATGGGACAAGCATTCCATGGAGTTTTCTTTTTTTCTTTTTTCTTTTTTTTTGCCAGGGGGCGGAGAGTTTCAAGTGTTTGTTTCCTGTAGAGTTATATACACCACTGTAGCCATTTTTTTTCCGGTTCTTCTGATCTTCTCAAATGAAGTTTGTTTTTACCTGCTCATCAGATTCTTTCTCTATAGCTGACTGAAGCTCTTCAAATTCATGCTTTTATTAAATATTAAAACATACATTTCTAGGGAAGGAATGTGTTCTTTGCTCAGAGTAGCGCCTGCAGATGATTCTCCTCCACTGGAGGGGAGCTGGCTTTATGGAAGGCTTATGATGTGTCGTAACATAATCCACCAGGAAATAGAGATAGAGATGGCTCTGTGTTATTTGAAGTTTCAGACAGGCCTTTATTCCTCGAAGATGCTTGGTATGCAGCAGCCTGGCCAGGCCATGAAATTCTAGGTCAACACGACAGAATTAAAGCTGATGAATAATGCACGCGGACTTAAAGGAAAACCTGTACCTTCCCAAGAAGTTGGTAACATTTAAATTCTTGCAACCCAGGCACACATCTTAGATGAATGGGTTCCCACATGCAAACTTGGCAAATAAGAACAACTTAATCAGTTGTGAGAACAATTTGCCCCCCCCCCCACTGTTTACTGAGTACCAGACATGTGCTTAGCCTGGTAATAAAGAAGGGAAGGATCGAGATACAGTGTAAAGAAAGGTCTCTGGGATTTGGCTAGTGTGTCAAAGGCCCAGTCCAAGCTTATTAGGGCATCCTACGTTTTCTACTGAGCCCTTCCCTGTTTCTGTTCACAGTTCCCAGGGTAGGCATTGCTACGTCTTTACAAAGAAAACACAACACAGAAGATGTGCTTTGAGAGAAAAAGAACAAATAGGATACAGGTGTCATTCATACATGACATACACTGTTGTATGTATGCATAATAGAATGCATTATATAATACATATATGGATATTTATCATAAGATATTAGCCTGCATGATGGTGGAGGCTAAGAAGTTCCATAATCTCTCATCCACAAGCTACAGACTCAGTATGGTGGTATGACTGGGAGGTCTGAGAACCAATGATAGAGTTCTGGTCTGTGTTAAAGTCCTGAGAGCCAAAGGAGGACCTCTATTCCAACTCGATCATCGGGCAGAGTGCACATTCATACTGCCTCTCTCTTTGTACTCGGTTCAGGCCTTCAGCTGATAGGATGAGGCACAGTGAGAATCCCCATCTCCACACTGTCTTTCCCAGTTTACCAGTTTAAATGCTTAGCAATGCTTATCTTTTTGGGAAATGCTACCCCAAACATACCTAGAATTACTGTTTGGTTCACATTCCAAGGCCCCTTCAAGTTGGCATAAAAAATTTACCAGGAAAGGAGAGGAAGACAGGAAGTTTGGTGTCCAAAAAGTAAGCACCTCTAGAAATTCCAGGTTACTTGCATATAGCAAGAGAAAGAAAACAATCTTCAAATAATTGCAAACTAACTTACTTAGCGCCTTTTACACATCTCACACATCTAAATGCCCTAAGATGACAGCTGAAAGAAAGTGGACATGCCAATCATCTGGGCAACCTCCCTGTTCCCAAACCTGTCCCCTTTTTCATTACTCACAGGTTTACCCATCCTCCTGGACTGAACATCGTGGGGTCATTGATCCACTGCTGGAGATTAGTCTTCTGGTTACAACGTTCAGCCCTACCCTTGAGGTCCATTATACAGTGCACAGATACCTGCTTTAAACCTTGAGCCAGCATCTTGCCTGCTCCTTCCAGACCATTAAGAAGCTCTGTGTTTACTCTCAGCTCCATCCCCATGAGTAACTGTTCTTCCTGCTGGCCCTTGGCCTACCTGCCTGCTGCCCTCGTCTGTCACTCTACCCTCACAGCTCCTCCCTTTTCCCATGTCTATTTTCTCTCATTTTTTCACTGCTGGGTCTTCACTCCCAATACATTGTAATGCATTCTTTGCTTACTACATAAAATCTCTTTGTAAGATATGGAATGACTTAAATTGGATTTAATTCTTTCTCTACCACTAGTTGTTAGACATTTCTCAAAATCTTCAACCCAAATAATTAAAGACTCTTAAAAAGCTACAAAGCAATTTTTGCGTGGGGTTCACACACTTTCTACCACCTTGGGTTCCTTAGTTTTTGCGTTATGTGGTTCTCGGTGGCTTTTTCCTGGGATCTCAAAAACCTTCCTCCTAGAGCAGTTGTTTTTCAGCCTTCTACTGCTGTGACACTTTAATACAGTTGCTCACGTTGTGGTGACCACACCCATAAAGTCACTTCCGTCGCTCCTTCCTAACTGTCAGGCTGCTACTGTTAGGAATTGTATGTATGCCAGCATCTGTGTTTTCTGATGGTCTTGGGTGACTCTTGGGAAAGGGTGGTGAAACGGTCACTTGACTCCAAAGGAATCACAATCCACAGGGTGAAAACCTCCTCCTAGATTAAAACAACTCCTCTGAAGTATCAGCTCCTCTTCCCAGAGTAGACCCCAGCTCTGAGGTTCTGTGTCTCATGTGTGATCGCTGCCCTGGAAAGTCTAATGCTTATCATGCCTCCAAGGATCAGTTTCCAATGATGGTTAATGATGTAGCATCTTTGAAAAAGTTCAGAGTTACTTTTACAGCAACATATGTTAATGCAAGTTTAATTTCACACAGAGATATATTAAAAACAAATAACTTTTCTCACAGTCTTTTATTAATCTACTTGAAGAGATGAGCATTTACACACGCATCAGTTCTGTGTGAGGGTGCTAAGTGAGGTGTGAAATCACACAGCCCTGTCAGGAAGAAACCAAGGAGAGCAGAGTAGTGTTAGAAGGTGGAAACAGGGATGCACAGATGGAATTGGAAGAGCAATATCAGGCCAAAGCCATCAGAGGCTGGCCAGAAGCAGTGCAGGTGTACGGTTCTATCTGGGAATTCTCCCAGTCTTTCCCTGGACTTCGAAGGAGGGAATTAATCAGTAGAATAAGAGGAATGAGGGCATGGAAGGAATGGGGACAATCCTGAGATGATGAGGTTCTTCTTCCATGATGGCTTACTAGCACTTTATAAGAGATTGAAAAATAATTTTCTATCTTTAATTACTCTTGATTGATGACTAATTTAGTGTATAGATATTATTGGAACTAGTATTTCCCTAGGGGTCCATTTATGTAGGTACAAATCAACATGTTTAATTAGACCCTCTGCCTGGTGGGCAGACGGGTCAATTACCATTTTGGCATATAAAGCCACTAAGTGAGGAATACAAAACCATATTTCTCCTTTTCTAACATTCTCATCCTGTTATTTTACAATATTTTCCATAGTAGGTGGAAAAATACAATTAGAGAACCTCAAATAATAGAGGTAAAAGAAACAGGATGGAGTTGAAGAATTTCTTGGGAAGAACCATTGTCAAAAATGTCAGAAGATGGGCTGGAGGGATGTCTCATCAGTTAAGAGCACTGACTGCATTTCTAGAAGGCCCTGTCTATTCCCAGCACCCACATGATTGCTCACAGCCATCTGTAACTAGAGTTCCAGGAAAGCAGAGGTATTTTCTAGGCTCTGAGGGCATCGGGCACACACGTAGCATACAGAAATACATGCACGCAAAATACAACCATAAGAAAAAAATCAAAATAATTAAAATTAAGCCAAGTGGTGATGGTGCACACCTTTAATCCAAGTATTCAGGAGGCAGAGACAGGCAGATCTCTGTGAGTTCAAGGCCATCTTGGTCTACAGAGGACAGGATGCAAAGCTACAGAGAAACCCTTGTCTGAAAGACTAAAAAACAGAAAAAGAAAAAAGTCAGAAGATATAAGAATATACAAAACATTAACAAATATTAACTTTAAATTATTTTGTTTTATCAATGTGTTACATGCATTATAATCATGTTGGCAGCTGGTGTGTATTCTTGAATGTTCTGGAATGTCATTCTTGACAGTTCTCAGAATGTTGTTCTAAGTTCTTGCCTTTTAACCACGGAACAGTCTTCTTAGAGAATAATTTTCATTTGCAAAAAGATGATACACATTTTAAAGAACTTTTTTACCAATTAGAATACAGGGCCAGTAACTGATCACACAATGAGAGATAGGGAGAGACATAAAAAATGGGACACATTTTGTAGGATGAGGACAATGGAGAGTTCTATAAGAATTCAGGAAACTGCAGAGATTTTTTTTTTCTGTTGAGACTGGATCTGGTCTCTCACCCAAGGAGTCAGCAGTGATTTTGGTTAGCCTAAGCATAAGGGCCTAGGAGCATGATCAGGCACAGAGTGACAATTCTTGATCTGTGAGCTGCTGACCCAAGTATGACCTCTCCTTCCATGTATTATAATTTCATGGAGTAAGTTTTGAGCATGATTTACTTGAGTGACAAATGTCGTAAAACTGCAAATAGGACAGTGCTGTATATATCTGTATTTACTCAGTTTTTGTTTGTAAACGAGTACACCATATTAAAGGTATGGACTAAGTCCCTAACTCTACTCGTATAATTGCCACTAGCAAGTATACTTGCTCCCAATTTCTCTACCCAAGTGAACCTACAACAGTTTTCTATGGAGTAATCTACCCACCAATCTGGATTCAGTAGGGACTGACCTGGTATAAAATGGGAAATATTAAACTTTCCCTGTTAAAACAATGCCTTACTGTATTTCATATTGACTCAATAAAATATTTAAGACATTAAACCACATCATTTGTGAGTATGTTCACGGGCCAAGTTTATTTTGTCAAGACAAGGCATAGTCAACAGAGATATGTCCCAAGGTCCTTCCTCAGGATCTTTATTGGAGCTGTCATTAGGGCAAGACACCAAAGACCTGGGCCAGGTCATAGCCAACAATCTTGGAGCATTTTGGAATTTTGACATAGTGCTATTTAGACATATAGAGAAATTTTGGGTTCTGCATTTCTGCCAAGAAACATTAGCAATCATGATAGTTTCATTTCATTTTTTTAAGATTGGGTTTTGTATTGTTCACCTGACTGTAGGTAGGTACACACAAAGGTGAGACTTTCTGTAGAGGCCAGAGGACAATGTCAGATCTCCTGGAGTTACAGGCAGTGGTGAGCTAGCTGCCTGGTGTGGGTGCTGGGAACTCAATTTGGCTGCTCTAAAAGATCAGCAAGTGTTCTAGACCTGGCTCTTCTAGACCTGGCTCTAGAGCCTCAAGAACGGCTGGATTGTATAGAGTGTCTTCAGACAACTCCCCCTTGGGGAGCCCATACCCACACTTGATGTATGTCTTAGTCTTTGTATGCCCTCCTGGAGAAATCTCTGCCCATCCTCACGGGTGCCTTGCCTTTCTCCTGGGCGTGTCTATATCTCCCAACCGTCTTCTTTATGTCTAGGTTAAAATACTTCATCAACCCCCATTCTGCTTCAGCTATTTTCAAAGAAAAGAAGACACCAGAAACATGAAGACTAGAGGATATTTTTGACTCAGTGTAGAGGAAACATTGCATTATAAATCAATATGAGAAGTCTATATGTAGGCTTATTGAAAGTAAATGTTATAAATTTATATCTTTTATGCTTAGGTGAGTTTGGGGACTATACTTTGAGGCAATTTCAGCCTATTCAATAAATAAATAATCAAGGAATTTGGAATTTAGTGTATTATAGAAAAGTAAAAGTCTATTATTCATTTATCCATTTCAAGATATAGGACTTGTGTTGCAGTAATTTGGATGCAGAGTTGAGAATCCCAATAGTTTGAACCAGTGGTTGAATGGAGGGGAGAAATTCACACTCAGGCATAAGACAGCAGCATTACCTCATAGAAGCCTCTCGCTGATCTCCTTAATTTACCCAAAGTGGCATAGCTATTATGAGTCAGACCTGTACTCAGATTTTCTGGGTCTCAAACATCAATTTCAAATTTTATATCCCACCCTCACCCTGCCTGATCCTTTGACTCCCTCTGTAAGATCACTATGAATCTTCCTCAGCACTGCTCTCTGGTTATCTTCCAGAGCAGAAACTTGGGATGGTCAATACTTCCTGCCATATGCATTTAAATCAGAACATCCATACTCGCTCAGGTTTGTAACTTTAAGCTCAATGATGTGTACGTTTCTTCAACTAATAATTGAAAATAAGAATCATATGTCACTCCAAGAAATGCTGGTATAGACAGACAAATGAACTTTATCTTTCACGTCTATGGTTAAAACGAGTAAATAGTATTAAAGTAGTATGTTACCTTGGGTTGCTTCGGCAATTAATGAATGGCCTGCCTACTTTGGTTAACCTACTGTTTTCCTACACCTGAGGGAGTTCTTACTAGCTTCTGAATCTACAAGCGCCTAAACTCTGTTCGTTTCCAGAATACAACACTGTATTCTGGGGAGGCTTAGGAAAAGGAGGGGGACTTGGTTGATGGCAGTGGACCAGTGCTGGTCCCAGTTGGACTGAACTCAATGTCATAACAGGGTTTTTGAGACTGAAGAAACAAGACATAAAGGCCCCTGGCGCAATCTCACCTACAACTCACAGAGAGGGAAGATTTCAGAAGGTGGAGGAGGTGTAAATGAGGGCTGTCTGACAGGAGCTGCTGCCTCTCGGAAACAGACAAAGCTCGGAGGTGAAAGAGGAACTCTAACAACCTTGCGTCAGTGTGGCAGCAACAGGTCAGGACCAAGAGAACCCTAACTTCTCTTGCTCCCCATAGGCTCCTGTCAAAGTCTTCACGTGGCTGACCCAAGCAGCAAGGGTGGCAAGGGGTTTGGGATGTAAATCTGGTGATCAGGCTCTGGGGGTGCTTAGAGAGGTAGGAGAGCTAGGAAGGAGTGCAGACAGCCGCACTTGGAGCTTGTGAATGCTGCAAGAGGCACAGACACATTTGTCCCTTTATGATGTCTTCACTGTATCTGTTGACAAATGTGTGACAATTATGTTCTAAGCCAAAAGCTCTGCAGGGTAGAATCCTGTGGCGGATAACACACTGCCTTCTGAAGAGCAAATGCTGCTGTCTTGAACCTGAAGTTTCGGTTACCACCAGTCTAACCTGCTTATCCACTGATTGCCCTGGGTCCTTAGATATAGGGCTCAGAACGAGGACTAACAAGGAATTCTAATTATTTTAGGGAAGCACAAGAATGGAATGAGTGTAGTTAATAAAGAAGGGAGGAGTTCTTCCCACTCAAGCTTCTATCTCTTTATAGTATTGGAAACAAAAAGAGTTATTTCTAGATTCATTTCTCACAAATGACCTGACAATATTTCCTTAAAGTCAATTAAACTGGGCCGGGGATACCACCCAAAGGTAAGTTGTCTGTAGAGGGCCGACTTGAGTTTAGACCCCTAGCATATACATTATAAAAGAAAAAAAATCTGGTGTAATAGCACCCTTCTCTAACCACAGAACTGGGGAATGAGGGAGACAGGTGGATTTTGGGGGCTTGTTGAGCAGATAAAACAGTGAGCTCCAGGCTGAGAAACCATGTCTCCAAAAAATAAAGTTAGGGAGTAACATAGCACCCACTTTGTTCACACACTACACACTACAGATGGACAGACAGACAGACAGACAGACACACACACACACACACACACACACAGAGAGAGAGAGAGAGAGAGAGAGAGAGAGAAAGAGAGAGAGAGAGATCCAATTAAACATCCCTCAGACTGAAAATAATTGCATACAATGGTTTTCTCATTTCAAATCAAGGGTTTCAGGTTCGTTTGTGAGAAATCAATGTAACCACATTTATCCTTGGCCTAGTATTGAAAAAAAAAACAGTTACAGTAAAATGATTTTGGTCTTTTGAAACTGTGGGTAACTTGAGTGATTCTGACAGAATGGAAATTTCAGACTTGGGAATATGAAATTGCAATTCAGTAATGATGTGGGATTTTCTTCTGGAAGGTACATTTAATCTATAGCTGTGTAGGTAATTTATTTGCAAAAAATTGTAACTATATTCCAGGAAAGGATGTGACCCTGAGATGTCCATGGTGTGGGCTTGGCCACATTTCACAGTCCAGCATACTTTTAGTGCTATTAAATAAATGCTGAGGAGTAAGGATCGTTTTGATGACGGCAAGTCTTGTGAACACAAACCCATGGTGCGGTGTTCTCTTTACCTTCTTTCAGAAAAGGGTTCCAAGCACTCATTTGCAATCTATGTCTTAATCTGTTTTTCACTGATGGCTCAACTGAGAGAGTTCTCAGCTGGCGAAAGTTGAGCAGAGTCAAACTTCGTGCTCAGCAAACACATAGAGTGGATATTTAAAAATTAGAACTTAAGCATATGCTTTGAATTTAGCAGGGGGATTAGAGACTGAAAGGCAACTACTATCCTTAAATCACCCTGGGCACACACACACACACAAACATACACACACACATACACACAAACACACATACACACACACATACACACATACACACACATACACACACACACACACACACACATGCACACACACACCTCTAACTGCCACCTCAGCACTGGCTTCACAAGTGACCCCCCTGACAAGGCCAGTGTGACCGTTCCTACACACTTCTTAACAGATCCTGGCTGTTAGGGATACATAAGAGATAAACTCACTCTAAGTATGTTCTGAGAATTTGTACAAAGTTCAATAAACATATCAAAGATTTCCCTAAAGTAACTTTAATACTTAACACTTGAATAAATATGGCATTTTAAAATAAAAACAGGGGCCTAGAATAGAATATCCTGAAACCTAACACATTCGTCCCCAACTGCTGTGTGCATGAGAAAATTGGCCTGGATTTGGATGAAGAGCAGGAATAAGAGGAACCATTTCTAGAGTTATTTTCAATAACAGCAGCAGCAGCAGCACTGGCTACTTCTTAGGCTCAGGCCGGGGAAAGTCTACACATCAAGCTGGAGTTTCACGTTGTGTTTTCTATATGTAATGTGCATCTGTACTTGGTAGACACTCTGCTGCTCTCTCAATGGATAGTGACATGCCCTTTGATGATAGATGTGTGGGGCTGGCATGGCTCACTGAGCCTTTTCTGTAGCAAGTCACAAATTACTGCCCCCTTCTACAACCTAACAAATATTCTTTTATCAGCTCCTTAAAGTGGGGTATGAGGTTTAGGAGATGTGGCCTTGCTGGAAGAAGTATGTCACTGGAGATGGCTTTAAAGACTTGAAACCTTATACCATTACCAGTTCTCTCTCTCTCTCTCTCTCTCTCTCTCTCTGTCTCTCTCTCTGTCTCTCTCTCTCTCTCTCTGTGTGTGTGTGTGTGTGTGTGTATGCCTTTGCTCCACCATCACGTATGTTAATTCTCTGGAACAATAAATCCAAATAAACTCTTTCCTCTACGAGTTGCCTTGGTCAATATGTTTGATCACAGTAATAGAAGAAAGGACAGATGTTGAAGTTGGTACCAGGAATAGGGTTTTTCTGTGACAGTTGCAACCATGTTGTTTTTGTTGTTGTTGCTTGTTTCATTGTTTACTGTTGGAGAGCAAGATGAAGGCAAGAAGACACACTGGGGAGCTACTTCAGTGATTTGGGATTCCCCTCTGTATTCTGTGAATACCATTGGTTAATAAAGAAACTGTTTTGGGCCTATGCAGGGAATAGAGGTAGGCAGGGAAAACTAAACTGAATGCTGGGAGAAAGGAGGCAGAGTCAGAGAGAAACCATGTAGCCCAGTGGGAGCCAGATGGAACTTTACCCGGTAAGCTACAGACATGGGGTGATACTCAGATTACTAGAAATGGGTTAAATTAAAATATAAGAGCTAGCTGATAAAAAGTTAGTGCTAATGGGCCATGCAGTGATTTAATTAATATAGTTTCTGTGTGATTGTTTCGGGACTGAGAATCTGGGAAACAACAAGGGGCTCCTTACAGCACTTCAGGAATCCAAGAAAGAAAAGACAGTGTTTCAAACCAGAGTTATATCGTTTCTGCAAATGACTTTACTCCTAAGTAGCTGTAGAAGTTTGAATGAGAAATGTCCCGCATAGACTCTATTTTAGCACTTTGTCTCCAGTTGGTAGATTGGGGAGGTTTGTGGGACCTTTAAGAGGCAGAGCCTCACTGAAGGAAGTGTCGCTGGGGGAAGGCTCTGGGGGGTTAGAGCCTCACCCTGCTTCCTGTTCTTTCTTTCTGCTTCCTGTCTGTGAAGGAAAATAGCTTCCATTATGGAATCTTTCCCATGAAAACAAGCTAAAGCAAGTTCTTTCTTAAATCGCTTTTGGTCATGCTATTTTATCTCAGTATCAGAAAGGTCATGACATTCAACGTCAGCTTGAATTTCAGCTCTGTGGGTCCATCTTTGTTTGCTCTCCTCCCACCCCATGCTGGGACAAGTGCCCCTGATATTTGCTACTTTAATTTCATTTGTACTTCTTATATTATTATAAGTATGTCATTAAATTTGGATTCATACATGTGCTGTCTTTTGTGAAGCCTTCAACTAAAAGTTATTACGAATGTTCAGTAATAAATGTCCAAGAGGGAATTAAAGGTTTATTCCCGCTATATTGAGTAGTTGATTTTAAACACTGGTTTATGAGGTGTGTCTCTGATTTGCACTGGCAAAGAAGGCTGAAAAATGCCAGGAGACCCATCCTAGAGATCAGGATGCTTGTACTGGCGAAGAATGTGGCAGGATATTGTGTCTTGCTTCTTGTAAAATGTGAGCCGGATAGGGAGGGAAAAGATGCGTCCTAGGTTACTGAAAGGCTGGTTCATCTGTGGACTGCTCTTGTTCATCTCCTCTCTGACTTAGCACCTCACAGAGAACAAAGCATCAGTTCTTTCTAGAATTCCTTTACATTTGCTTGGAGCTGTCTACCTCACTCTGGAAACCATTTCTTATCTGCATGTCTTTAATTTGCTGAGATTTTTGGAAAAGATTTATAGGTTGTCAAACAATTCATGTTTGAAGGAAGAAATATCAGCGTTGTGTGTTTGCTGAATATTTAAAATGTCAAATAAAGTGCTAAAAAGAAGATGAAATCATCTTTTGAGTCTTTCAAAAGATGCATTATGCAGGAATATGCAGTTCTTAATCTGCCAGGCATTCTGATTGTTCAAGTGGTCTCTTAAAATGATCAGTGTTTCAATATCCCTCTCTCACTCCTTCATAAGTTATTCCTTCCTCTCATAGTCCCTTCATCCTCGACAAATGGGAAGACATAAAGAATCATAGATAATAAAAGGCTTAGTGTGATTCAGAATGATCAGAAAATCAAGAGTAAGAAGATCCTGGTTACAGAACTGGGGGGTGGATATATGGAAATCTAAGGAAGTTGAAGATCCTTATATTTATTCCATGCAGTCTTCAAAGAGAATCCTCTCTATAGAAACAACCAAGAAGGTAGGACAGAATAGGGCAGTTGACATTGTCTATGCTCATTAGAGGCCAGCATTCAAACAATAGTGCTTGGATTTCTGGAATATGGAATAAAGTTCATGCATGGATCCATCAATAACTTATCCTAATTCACATCATTGTTCTAGCCACTCTGATCAGAATCCAGCCAACCAGTGACAGAGACAAATCTCTGGTGGTTTGACCTTCCCCCTTTATTCAGTAATAGCATTAACATTTAATACCAACCACTTACTTGGTACGACACTGAGTATATTAACATCTTCTACTCCGGGAAGATCTTGGAAGGAATTAATTCACATTTCTTATGCAGGCTTACCTTTCTTGCCTGCAGAATGTCACTATCTGAAAACTGGAGAGTGACTGACGCATTAGCATGTCATCACCCATAACGACATGGTCAGCTGTACAGCAGAGAATGGGTAAGTGAGTGTTCTTACTATATTCTTCAGAATCCAAACCCATCAGACCAATAGTGTGACAGAAACCTTGAAGAAGGCATAGTTGAGAAAAACTGGGTGACATAGCCTAACAAGAATGGGACATCAGCCTTCCAGATGTACGGAAGACATACACTAATAAATAGCCAATGTATGGTTCTGTATATCTCCAACAGGTAAACTATATGAGAACCAAAACAGGGAAGCAACAATAACCTCTATTATCACCAATTGATAAATGAGTTTATGGAATTTGAGTCTAGCTTAGACTCTGTAGGGTTTGAGGTCCCGATCCCTAGCGGGATATTCTTCTGTCAGGTAATACAACAGACATCCGTTTGAAGACAAGGCTAAAGTAACCATTTGGAAGCACAAGGCTCTTCATGTTGAGAAACCAGTAGGTTAAAAAAAAAAGACTATTGTCTTCTGAAGGTCATCAGCACTGGAACTGGTTATATACAATGAAACAGAGGGGGTACGCCTAATGTCTTACTTGAAAGTATCTTGAACTCCCATGATCTTTGTTGATAAGTGAAAAAAAATACATTCAGCTCAGTCTAATAAAGGCATGGTGGTGAGGGCATAGACTCACCTGGAAAAAGCAGTGGATGTGACTGTGCCTTTTTTTTTTTTTATAAAAAAATCTTTCATCTTCTTGCCAGTTCTGAGTTTTCATGGCCAGCTATTAAAAAGGGAAAATTAATATATAAAAGAAATTCAATATGAACTGGTGATTGTGATTGTATTGTTGTGATTTGTATTTGATTAAATGGTTAGTTTAATAGAAAAGTCAAAGGGTATCTTTATTTAATAAACACTTATTATTAGTCATTACTAAAATTTGTGTTACTTTTACTAAAATGTGCTAGGACTGGGAAGTAAGTATAAAGAAGTAAAATAACAATGTCCTTATTTTACAAGAGCTTACTCTAGAAATACGCTGATTTACATGAAGGGGAGTCAAGGATTATGCTGAGAAAAACTCTGAAGAGAGAAAATGGTGAAGTAATGCACTGTCTGCAGGGCAACTTTCTGAAAAAGAAAGGGGAAGCTTCCTTGAGCTAACTGAAATAAGGGCACACAGCACAGCCATCCCACATAAATCATGACATAATTGACTCAGTGAAGCACACAAAAGGAAAACAGCCAACTTTACAGGCTGATGTCATAGACGACGTCACCGAGGATGTTTTGAGATTACCCATAAAAGAGGAGGGTGTATCACACAGGTGGACCTTGAGCAAACTGCATTCCAGACTCTAAAAGGCAAGTGAGGTCCATCACCAAGGAGTAGAGGAGAAAGGAGAAAACACTGCCTGGCTCAGCTGCGCCAGAGAGGAGGCTCTGAAGAGAAGAGGAAGCAGCCTGGAGATTCAGGTAAAAGCGAAACCTACACGGGGAAGACCAGGCTTTCTACAGCATGGATGGGTAGCTGCCGAGGAACTGTCAGCAGGCAAAAACATGGCTGTGTTGGAACTTTAGGAGCAGGCTCTGATGGCTAGGCAGAAGATGGGCTGGAGATGGCAGAGGGTGAGGTTCTCACTATATTTCACAATTAAGGATCCATCTGGAGAGCCATTTGGAACTGAAGGATCATATAAACGGTGCTTGTTATTTATCTTGCTTGTTTTTTGTTTGTTTGTTTCCAGCAACAGACTCCCTTCCATTCTAACAGCAACCTTCAGGGGCTGGTTGCTTAAGTATGGTTTGATTGTGTCCTTCCAAAATTCACACCCTGGAATATGTACTCCCAGTAGCTTTCAGTGTTGACTTATTTGAAGATAGGGTTATTGCTGATATAACTAGTAAGGATGAGGTCATATTTGAAAAAGAGTAGGCTTTTCATTCAATATAGCTGATGTCCTTATAACAAAAAATTGTGAGCACAGGCATGTACACAGAGAGACCACCAATGAAGGTAAAGGCCAAAATTAGGGTCAAGTGGCAGATAAGCAAACCACACACACACACACAAAAAGGAAGTGTGGAGGACATTGTCACTCAAGGTCTTCAGAGGAACCAATCATGCTGACTCTTTGATCTTGAATTTTAGGATTCAGAGCATTGAGATAGCTTCTATTGTTTAAGGCTACCAGATGTGGACAATTTGATATGAAAGTCATAGCAAAATGTGTATAATCACTTTCCTCTGTATTATGAAAGAAGAAAATAAAGTAATGTGCTCTCAGATGCAAGGAGAATCTGACCGTGAGCTGACTCACATCTTATCCATGACTGTCCTCTTCCCATCATCATAACCATGCAACAATGCATTGCCAGTTACCATGTATCCCGTGGTCAGCTTCACAGTGTTCCCTGAAGGGTCAAACTAGGAACTGTGGATGCTGGATTCTAGCAACCTAGTGAGCCACTATGGTGTTATGTTTTTCTCTTTAGTTTAAAGAACTATTCTATGTCTGTGAAAAACAGTTTTGATTTGCTTTGAGCTTTACCTAGCCAAAGATTTTTGATTTTTGTCCTCAGAGAGCATCCTTTGCTCTACCTAAGTGGCACTACATGCCACTCAAACCAAAGAGTGTGGCAGGAGGATGATATTTAATTCAGCTCTCTCATTTCCATGTCTTTAGGGCTTTTGTTCTAAGCCTTGGGTATGATGCCAGCAAACACCAACTTTGAAGATGGTAGAGGTTTCCTGTTTTTACCAAGTTTCTTTCTTTTTTCAAAAAAAATTATTTCCTTTTGCACATTTACAAACCTAAGCTAGCACTTCCAATTTCCTGTAGCAAGAAGTCTGTCTCTTCACAAATAATATGGCTTGCTTTAACGAAGCCCCCAGAGCTTGCCAGCTGTCCTCCTTTATTTCAGATGGGTGGTGAGAGATGAAGCAAATAGGTGATTGATGGGCTCCTGTGGGGAGAGCAGGAAACATTCCCAAGTTTAATTTATTAGGCTTCTATTGACAAAGAAACTGTAAGCTCTTAAACGCTTATTTCATTCACATATTATTTGGCCAACAAAAAGTCTCCTGGTTGCCAAATAAACATGCTTCCCTTATTTCTCCCACTTTTGCTGACATATAATTTCTTTTTGGAAAGAGTTAATTAAAATCAGAAAGCAGCTGATTCCGCCAGAAGTGTTGATGGGGACAAGGTGTTTGGTAGCTGGCTCGGGCTTGTGATTTTGCTTTTTTTTTTTTTTTTTTTTGAGATGGGCTTTGCTATCGATGGGAATGAGGAGGTACAGCTCTTTGGCATGAATGATCTCCCTTCATCCTTCAATCCTTTCATGATCAGGGAGAGGCAAAAATGAGAGCTGCATGCTCAGCTCCTGCCAGTGGGTACTGATGACCTTGGGGGTTTCAGAAAAATGTACCTTAGAATTTATGGTTTTTGGAATAGCTACTGCAGTGGAAAAAAATCTGAATCCCTTATTAGTTTTGTGTGTGTGTGTGTGTGTGTGTGTGTGTGTATACAAATGAGTTGCAGGTACTCACAAAGGCCAGTAAAGAGCACTGGATCCTTGGATCTCCAGGAGGTGGAATTTCAGGTACATGTGAGTCACATAATGTGGATGCTGGGAACCAAACTTCTGTCCTTAGGAAGAACATGAGTGCTTGTAGCCACCAAACCATCATTTCTAGTTCACAAAGTGCATTTTGAAATCTTTCTGCCTTTTAATAGATCCAGAAAGAGTTAAAGATTCAGAGAAAATAATCACCTTCTGAGATCATGGGTTTGGAGACAAATGTGAGCTTGCCCGTGCAATGCTGGCAAACTCTTACCTGTATGTAATTCCTTCTTGTATGATTGTTGTTCTTGATACTCCTGTATTGAGAGCAATGCAGATAGTTTAGGGTTGATGGTTTGATAATAGTACAATCCAAAAGGCTTTGCCTGATAGAAGGATGTTAGGCAAGACACAGAGGTGGCCAATGGATGGCTAGTAAACAGACTAAAGATAACCCAAGATAATCTGGATGTGGACATGCAAGGTTCCAGCTCCCACAATCACAAAGAACTTTCAGAATAGGTGTGTATTTTTCTAGACACCTTGGTCCACAACCAAAGTGATATGTTGCTTTCCCTTACTGTGTCTGTAAAGGTGACTCCATGTTCTGTGCCTGAAATGGGGTACATAGACTTCATACATGTGTTTTCCCCTCAGTTATACTTGGGTATGATTTTAAAATACTGAAAATTGTAATAATGTAAAAACATGTATCTCAGGGGAAAGCAGACCCTCCAGCCCCAGGGATGTGGTGGGAGCACAACATCAGAGCAGCAGGAATGCAATCCAGTGTTAAGGGGCCTCAGGGCTGGAAACACAGCTCTAAAAATAGAAACGTGAGTATGGGCATCATGCCAGGAGACCACAGGTCCCCAAGGTTATACTCTGTTATAGGGTGTCATCCCAAAGCAAATAGCATAAATCACTGGGACTTATTCTGTCACAGTTCAGAGGTGAGGGGTCTGAAACCTGATGCTTCAGCAGTGTTGGTTCCTTCCCAGGTCCTGAGGGAAATGCTCCAGCCGCTTACCCAGTTGTCTTCTGCCTGTGGCTGACGATCCTCTGTCTTCTTTCGCTGTGAAAACCTGAAAAAGTGGCCACCCACTAGGACTCCACAGAAGTTGGTCTGTCTTTGAAGAATGAGTGGTGAAAGAAAGAAAAGCTAAAGGAAAAAAACTGGGACGGAGAGACAAACAGGGCCAAGCAATAGGAATTACAGGAAGGAAAATCATTAGCCACCTCTCCCGATGGACAAGTGTATAAAAACCGACTTATCATTAACACATTAATCTAGAAATACAACTAGCACAAATGACAGCTTAGCTCAGAACTCACAGCCAGTATTAGTACCTGAGTCTGGATCCCCAGCCTTGCTATCAAAAAGGACAATGAATGAGAGCCTGTAATCCCAGCAGTGGGGAGGCAGAGACAGGGGTTACCTAGAGCTTGCTGGACAGCCAGTCTAACTAAATAATCCAAACCAGGTTTGATGAGAGAACTTGTCTCAAAAAAAGTGGATGTCAAGTGACTGAGGAAGTTATCTGACATAGATCCCTGACCTCCACAGGTGCACACATATGCGCACACATGTGGGAGTGCAAACACATACATACAAACAGATTCAACTGCACATACACACTCTACAGAAAATCAAAATACTTTAATATTGTAGTCAATATACAAAGTTTTGAATTAAATTGAATGGCCTGAAGTGATCACACGTGCACACACACACACACACACACACACACACACACACACACACACACACACACACACACAAAGAGGCACATATTGAATTATGAATACCCTTAACAGATGGGTAATGAACAGGTGGAGAATATATGACATTTTCAGAAAGTAATAACTCCATGAGTGAAATGTTCAAGTATTTTTATTCTTTTTGAGACAGTTTCTCGTGGCATAGGCTAGGCATGCCTGAAAAAAGGGCTGAAATTGCCAGGCGACGGTGGTGCACGCCTTTAATGCCAGCTCTTGGGAGGCAGAGACAGGTGGATCTCTATGAGTTTGAGGCCACCCTGGTCTACAAGAGTTAGTTCCGGCCTGGCATTCACTATAGGGCTGGAGAGATGGCTCAGAGGTTAAGAGCACTGACTGCTTTTTCTGAGGTCCTGAGTTCAATTCCCAGCAACCACATGGTGGCTCACAACCATCAGTAATGAGATCTGGTGCCCTCTTCTGGCCTGAAGGCATACATGCAGGAAGAACCCTGTATACATAATTAATAAAAATAAGTTAAAAAACAAACAAACAAGTGTTGAAATTGTATGTACGTACCACCAGGCCCAACTTTTGTGTTCAAGTTTTCCTGTAAGGTCCCAAATAATATAAGGATTCTAGTTAACATACTTTGATTTTTGTTCTAACTTCATTCTGACCTTATTTTAAGCTTACAGAAATGTTGAAAAACTAGTAGAGAGATTTTTCTTCATTTCCCTTCCTGAACCTGCACTGATGACAACACCTCATTACACACAGTGAACAGCATCAGACATGAACACTGGCGCGCACACCCAGCTAAAGACTTAATTTCCCCAGCTGCCTGGCTCCTTTCTCTGTCCTCACTTCCTTCAGAGAATTCCACACTGCATTTTATGGTTTCCACAATGGTCTTTAGTACATGTTTTAAGTGACATTTCCTGCTGCTGTGGTAAAATGCCCTAATAAAATTTTGATAGATTTAATTGGATACACAGAGCATTTTACTTGAATGTACATTAGAAAAAATATTCTTTCAACCCACAACACCAATATCTTTTCCATCTATTTGTATCTTCTATGGCTTCCCTAAATTTTTAGATTTATTTTACTTCCTTGACTACATTTATTTTTAAATTAATTTTGTTTGATTGAAGATAGAAACCAGAGGTCCCACAATACTTAATGTTAAAATATGCTATAAAGTTATAATCATCAAAACAGCACCTGGATGACACAAAGCCAGAGAGCTCAATGGAACAGAATTGGTAGTCAAGAAAGAAATCTTCATATTTACAGCCAAATGGTGTTTGACAACAATGCAAAGGATATACAATGAAGAAAGGATAGTTTTTAAATAAATGATGTTATATCTACATTCCAAAAAATGAAATTAACTCATCACTTTGCACATCACACAAATGGTCCAGCAGTTTAAAATGGACCAAAGACTTATGTACAAGGTGTAAAATCATCATGTATTTGATGAAAACCAAAAAACTAAAAGTTTGTGATAGAAAATTACTTTTTAAAGTAATTCAAATGCAACCTCTAAAGTACAAATGATAAGGGCAAAGATAAATAAATGAGATTTAATAAAATGAGAAACCTCTGAATGGCAGTAGAAACAGTTAATGAAAGAGTCAATATACATAGAGAATGTAAGAATGTGAGAAAATGCTTGTAAACTACATTGTGTTCAGAGTTACTATCCAAAAAATTAAATAAGTAAAGGACTCAGCCCAATAATTAGAAAAGAAATAACCCAATTTAAAATGGACAAAAGATCTGAGCAGAAACACCTCAGAAGAAGATATATAAACAGCCAAAGATATGTGCAAAATAAATATGCACCATCATTAATCAAAGAAATGTAAATTAAAACCACAACAAAATATCATTTCAGACTTGATAAAAATATGATTATAAAAATAAAAATAAACATTTGTAAGGATGTAGAAAAATGAAACTTGTACAGTGTCCAGAGGATGTTATTTAGTCTGACAATCATGGGGATAACAAAACTCAAGAAATTGAAAATAATCTACTTTATGATCAATCAGTCTGTTTAATAAATACAATCCAAAAGATATCAGAGAGATACCTATGTTCTGATGTTCATGGCAGCACTAGTACAATTGCCAAGATATGGAATCATCTAAGAATTCATCCATGGATGAATGATAAGGAAAATTTAATGTGCAAACCCAATGGAATATATAGTACAGAGACAGCATGTACACACAGATGTGAAATATACCCATACATGCAAGTATCTGATATCTATCATACATAAAGTAACTTTTTTGCTTTGAAAAATGTTGAGTAAAAGCAGCTGAAGGAAAGAAGAGTAAACTTTGGTTTATGGTCCCGGAAGGATAGAATCCATCACGGAAAGGAAGGCCTGGCAATAGACAGGAAGAGCATGAAGATGGGAGGAAGAAGCTGGGTGGTCACGTTTTCACCTGCACATCGGAAGCAAGGGAGAGAGAAGAGGAAGTTGGGTGAGACTTTAAACCCTCTAACCACACTCCTAGTGATGCGCTTCCTCCAGCAAGGGTCCATCTTAGGTTCTGTAAGTTTCCCAAAAAGCATTGCTGGCTGGGGCCAAGAATTCAAATATATGAGTTTATGGTGAACATTTCTTTTTTAGACCACCACAGATGCTGCAATGCACATGTGTGCACATGTGTATGCTCCCCATCACCCCTGAATTTAGTTAAGAGAAAGAAGGAAGCCTGGTATTTGTAATAACTTGAAATATTCTCTAGGACATTTTAAAAAGTAAAATGAGGCAGAAACAGAAAGAAAAACATTATGTGATGTTACTTACTTGTGAAATCTACAAACACCAAACCCATAGAAGCAGTGTAGATGGTTGTTGATGGTTTGTGAAGGGAAGACCAGAGGGGATGTGAAATTTTGTTTGCATAAGGAGAAAATGTTGGCGGGCTATATTGAATGTTGTGGTGATTATCTATAATAGCAATGTATTATGCCCTTGAACTTACTATAGAAAGAGATTATACCTGCTGTCATAGCAAAGTCGGCTTGCATGTGAGGTGATACATACATTAATCAGCTTGATTTAGCTACTACTCAGTATGTATATTTCAAAACATATATCTGATAATCATGTAATTCTTTTTGCCAACTAAAATGAATAAAAATAAATACTCTAAATGAAAATTTTACTTATGCATTTCTTTGTGATTTGAGTTTTAAGCAATTTTAAAGAATTTTATAACTTTTCATAAAAGGATTATATGCCCTATTTTGTTTGTTTCAAACATTTATTGTTATATAGAGAACCCCTCAAACTCTGATGGCTTGAATGCTTGCTTTGAGTGGTTCCTCTGATAAGATATCATTCACACCTAAAGGATTTAGTTGTAATATTTCCATCATAATATTAGTAATAAAATGAAACTAGAAATGAAGTAACTTGTAAGAAGAAAATATGTTAAAATACATATTAGATACTGTATGTTTATCAGAATTAATAAGTAATGGTGTATATTTAATTACTTGAAAACTTGTCTATTGCATATGTTTAAGTTAAAGAAATTATATCCTAGGGCGAAAGAGATAGCTGTTAAGAGTGCTGACTACTCTTCCAGAAGAGCCATGTTTAATTCCCATCACCCTCATGTAGCTAACAAGTGATGTGGGATTCCCCTCTGTATGCTGTGAATACCATTGGTGAACAAAGAAATGGCCTTGGCCTGTTGATAGGGCAGAGCTTAGATAGGCAGGGAAACTAAACTGAATGCTGGGAGAAAGGAGGTGAAGGTAGAGAGAAGCCATAGAGCTGCTGTGGGAGACAGAAGCAATGAAACTTTGCTGGTAAGCCACAACCTCATGATGATACACAAATTAATGGAGATGGGTTAAATTAAGATGTAAGAGTTAGAAAATAAGAAGCTAGAGCTAATGGGTCAAGCAGTGTTTTAAATAATACAGTTTCTGTGTGATTATTTCAGGGCTGAGCAGATGGGGAAAAACAAGCGACCTCCATTACAATACACAACCATTTATAACTCCAGTCCTAGGATCTGATACCCTCTTCTTGCCACTGTGAGCACTGGGTACACACATGGTACATAGATATGCATCCAGGAAAATCACCCATATACATATAATTAAAGTAAATAAAACATTCTTTTAAATAAATTGTCTACCATGACAGGGGATATAGTCCAGTGGTAAAAGGCTTGCCCAGATGAATGAGGCCCTTGGGCTCAGTTCTTAGAGCCACAAAAAATAAAGTTTACCAATCATATGTTCAATAGTTACTAAATGCATCAATGCCTTAAAACGTTCCTGGAGGCTTATACAGCAAAGTATCCCATTTCCCAGACATGTGGAATCATGAGTGCTTTTTAAAATTTTTCTGCTTTTTATATAAATTCTCTACATTTATAAAATGAAAATGTATTACTTTTAATTTTTAAGTGTTGTTTATGAAGTGAGAAAGGTTGTCTGTCTACTTGATAAACTCCCACAGTCAACATGATGCCAACATGGCCCAAGTCCTCCGTCACTCACCCTAGCAGAGAGCGTACCCTCCATCTCTCACACACAAAACATAACGTAAGTGTTAATCTTCTCTGAAGCAAAATTCTGTCCCTACAGTGTGAGTCCTCATCTGGAAGTCACATAAGAGTGTGACAAGCATTTGTTATTTTCCAGAGATCAGGAAATGGATGTGCCATGATCTATGTCCTGCCCACACTGAAAGTCTTCAATGGTCAGGTGGTTGCTCCTTCAAGCAGTAAGCCACTGGCATTTATTTGCTCATAAAATTTCATCTTCTCCAAAGCAAAATAGCATTAAAAAGAAGGCTCAGTCTTCCAACTGAGAGAAGGTAAAGCTAATGAATGTACTCTGTCTTTTTTTCCCTTTTTAAATTTTTTTTTATTGAGCTCTACATTTTTCTCTGCTTTCCTCCCTGCCTCTACTCTGTCTTAATAAAGCACCTACAGCATCTTTGAAAGGCCGCTTAGGAATATCTCATGATTGGAGTTAGTGTTTTCCAGTTTGACTACCTACAGGTAAAAGTAACCATTTTCAATTTCATGTGCTTAATGCCCTCCAACTTAGCTATCCTGCTTTTCCACTGTAATCATCTCCAAAATTAGCCTCCAATAGAACACAAGCTTCCTCTCCAAATATAGCCTCCACCACCACCAATATAGCAACTTTCTCCCCTTTCCTAATTTTCTTGGTCATAATCAGAGAGGAGAGAATATAGCAAAATTCTTCCCCGTGAAGAGCATGCTTTGCGTAATTCAAATCCCACTGGGAAAATGACAAATTGCTACAGATGTGTAGCTGGCAGGTTTCTACCTATTAATACTTCATATGGTCACGGTTCCTACAGCTCTAGAATGGAATTTGGTTAACTGTATGGACTTTTCTAGAAGCCAGATGATGGGGACGAGGTTCTCGGTTCATTTCATCCATGTTTTGTCATTGTTATGGGCTTGGGGATAAAACCAATTCCGTGATGCAAAGCTTTGCAATGAGGAAGGCATGAGTAGAAAACCAAGTTTAAAAAGTAGAGTAAGAGATGGGAAGAAGTGGCACATTAGTGGGGGTAGCAGAAGTAGTAACATTAACTATAAACACAAACACAGAAAAAGATGGAGAGAGCAATTTTATCAGAGAAGGCATGCGTTGGATGACTGGCTCATTCAGCAAAGGCTGGCTGTAGCCAGAGAGCTGTAGGTAGAAAGGAAAGCTTTACAGAGGGCTCCTAGGATAGAACATTAAGAAGAGATGGCAAAAGATCTACGAGACCTTGTGCAGACTCAATGTTCAGATACAGCACCTTTTTCTACCCTTAGAAGGGGGAATGTCATATTGAAGCCAGCAGAAGAAATGCAGCGTTGGGATTTAAGAAAGCTTTGGAAGGAGCTTCTCAGAGTGATTTTCTTACTCTACCACATGCAGGATACTGATGCTTCCCCTGTGCCTCTGCTCCAGCCTGAGTCTTCGGTTTTTCTTGTGTGAAATGGGCATGGTAGTACTCATCTCTGTGGAATGTAATGTCTGAAAGTGTACTTTACAATGCTAGATCTATGGCGAATGGTCACCAAATCAAATCTATGAGCATAGCAGAGCCTTAAATGTAGCTTTCCTTGAGTTTCTCTGTTTGTTTTGACTTTGGAGAATATAGTTTGGAGAGTATTTTAATGAATGTCACAGTCGGCATTCTTCTCTCTAAAGAAAATGGACATAATTCTTTATAAATAAATATATTGGACAATCAATATAATGCACAGATGAGTTGAGGCATCATGATGGGTGTTAACTACTTTGAAAATATAAATATATTTGTTTTAGTTTATTGTCACTGTGGCTAAAAATAGGAAAGAACAAGATGAAAGAGAAAAGATAAAGTTTTGCATTTGACTTAGGAGAGGATTTTTTCACCCCATCCTCTGCTTGCCTAAGTCTCATCCGTGGTGAGGTAGGACATCTTAATGGCAGGGGCACGTGAAAGAGAAAGCTGCTTACTCCATGGTGGGCAAGAATCAAAGTGAAGAAGGCACTGGGAAATTGATATAACTTTCAAAGTCCCTAGTGACCAGGTTCCTCCAACGAGACCCTACCTCCTGAAGTTTCCACAATCTCCCCAAATGTCATCTCCAACTATGCAATGATTCTCTATAACACAAGGTTGGGAAAGATGTTTCATTTTCAAAATACAGCATTACACCCATGTAACATGAGAGCCTGTTTGTTGGGGTTTTTGTCCCACCCAGTTTCCCAGCCGTTTAGTCCCAGAGAAAATCATACAGAAGTCTCCAGAAGATTATAAACTGATTGGCCCATTAGCTCAGGCTTTGCATTAGCTCTTATAACTTATATAGTTTATTATTTTTATTTATGTTAGTTACATGGCTCAGTACCTTTTTTAGTGGGGCAGGTCACATCCTGCTTTTTTGGTGGTTTGGTTAGGACTCCACGGGGAGTTTTTTGTTTTTTAGAATTTTTTAATTTTTTTTGTTTTGTATCTATTTTTTGTTTGGTTGTCCCACCTATATATCTTGGCTAATGGCCAATCAGCGTTTATTTAAAACATGATAGACAGACTACAGACAATTCACGCCCATATTCCCAAATATGTTTATAAATGTTCTTTTTACATTTAAAGGGGGATATGATATAAATATGAATAATTTACATTGGTATAAATTTTACTTTGTTGATATAAATTTAAGGTCAATTTTGTTATATATATGTATTTCTGATCTTGATTAAGGTATTGTGATTGTGTAGTTCATTTAAAAATGTAATATATAATTAAAAAATATAGGTTGCTAATGGATAATCATCAATAATAGTCAAGCTTGTAGTCATGTTAGTTAGATTTTCTGGATATATAGAGATATATTTCAGTTAGATAGACATTCTTCATATCTTTCAAAGATGACAAAATGTGGCATTTAATGTTTTAGTAACTTAGGGCTTTTCATGACAATGAGACACGTCTGCTCCTGGCAGCACCAGCTACTTCAAGAGAAAGACGGGCATCAAAGAGGCTCCTTATGGAGTTTGATAGCCATTTGGGCAAGAAACTGCTCTTGCCAGGACTGCTTAACTGGACACAAAGTACCCGCAGAGAGAGGACTGCTGAATTTGCCTAAAGGTGAGATGATCCTTCAGGATTCCTGTTTCATAAAAGAGTCTTCTAGACATTCTACAGGATACAAAAGAAAGTGACTAAACTGTCTTTAAAATTTCCTGCTTCGTAAAAAAGTCTACTAAATACTATGGGCCTGTAGGCTAAAGATGGATGCCGCAACGGTACAGAAGAACTTTGGGTGACTGTACAGACAGCGAGATGTCTCTGTCACTTCTAAGGTTTTAAAAGTTGTTTACTTAGGTAATACTATATCCTTCTGGAGTCTTTGATGGAGGTAAAGAATAGATAAATTAGTTATAGTTTTCCTTAGTTCTAATAAAAGATAAAATAGATATAAATAATGTAACTGTAATTCTTGCTTGATAACTTTTGTTATATGTAATTTTACTATGTTAAAGTTAAAGCCTTCCTTTTTGTTTAAACAAAAAAAGGAAAAATGGTATAGGAGGTCCTTCGTATTTCTATTGCTTTCTTGGTTAAATAAAGAGATTGCCTTGGCCTTTTGATAGGGCAGCCCTTAAGTGGACGTAATAGATAAAACAAAATACTAAAAAAAAAAGAAAAAGACAGTGTGACAGACGCCATGCTTCCTCGACCCAAGATGGACACTGGTTAGACTCATACTGGTAAGCCACATACTTGTGATAACACACAGATTATTAAAAATAGGTTAAACAAATATGTGAGAGTTAGCCAAAAAAAGAGGCTAAAACTAATGGACCAGACAGTATTTAAGTAAATACAGTTTCTGTGTAATTATCTTGGCAGCCGGGAGCCGGACAAAAAAACACAGCCTATGCGCCTCTTACTACACACCCAAAAGGCAGGCTCATGGCCACTTTATGATGTGAAATGCATTTATTCCATCGCCAGGAGTCCCCAAAATCTTAATGGTTCTAACATTGTTCAAAAGTCTAAGTCTAGGCTCCCCTGAGACTAGGCTCCCCTGACACTCTTTGCTGTGAGATCCTATAAAAAAAATTGATGACAAATTACATACTTCAGTATTCAGTGGCACACAGCAAATATTCCAGTTCCAAGAAGAAGGGACAGGGCAATAGTAAGGAAGGATTGCATCATACTAAGCCTGAGATGCAGGGAGACAAGCATTCAATCCTGTGCCTACATGTCCTGCAGCTGGGCTGGCGGTGTCATGACATGAGCCACAATGGGCTTGGGCAGCCCCACCCCTACAGCCATGCCATTTGCTCCCCACATGTCCTCGTCTTGGAGTGTCTCCACTCATTGTCTGGTCTGCAGCTTTTCTTGGCAGCTCTTCCAAGTTCCTGGCACCTCCATTGCAGCTTAGGCTTCATCTTCACAGCTTCACACATTGCCTTCTCCAGAGCTGTCTCCAAGGACTCCCATCCCGTTACACACTGCCTGGCCTTCCAGGCCTGCTGTTGAAATGTGGCTAGAAGTCTCCGTGGCCTTGTAACTCTGCACGTCTACACAGGCTTCACGTGGACCATGCCAAGGCCTGTTGCCAGCTTGCCCAGTAGCTTCTTGCTTTGGACTATGACTGAAGCAGCCACTGGCTAGCTTAGCTTGACCACAGTACAAAGAATAACAGAGAAGCAATCTCCTTGGCATCTCTAGGACACAAGGTGACTTGAAAGCACTCTCTCCTCCACAGGAAATTCCTTCTAATGAAGCTCCTCTTTCATGATCCTGACCTGCAATTGGCAGGGTGTGGCCACTCCCTGAGATGCCTTCAAAGCATTTTCTCTATTGTCCAAATATAAAGAGCTTGGATTCTTTTTAACACCAGTAATCTCGTCAGAAGCCATGGTTAGGCCCAGCTTTCCCCCAGTCTTTCTAAGCAAAATGAAACATGTAAAAGCCTTTCTGCTCTGATTTTTTTCTCCCTCCCAGTCCTTCTTATAAACATATCAGAAATACTGTGTTCTTAGCCCAAATTATGGGATTTCTTCACATTTTCCTCACCAGGTTAATTAGTCTACTGCCTTCAAACTCAGACTTGTACAAGGTCTCAGGTCAGGGACAAAAGTAGACAAGTTATTTGTGAAAATATAACACAAATGTCATGAAGTCCAAACTGTCAATCAAGCTTCTATTACCCCTTCCCCCAAGCCTTGCGGACAGGGCTTCATGAATTATGCTGATTACAAGGTCCTGAGGTCTTCTGCTATCTGTAGCCCCCACCAGAATTATCTTTACTCTCCATTTAAAGTATTTTAGGTTTTCTCTAGCCCACATCTTCCATATCTTCAAACTTTTACCATTTCTTGTAACAAACCTGTTTCAAAGGCTTAAGAAAGAGGTTCTCATTCTCAGTTACAACAGTGGCCGCTTTTCCAATAGCAGTTTTCTGTGTTATTTACTTTTGCAAAGTTGTAACAAAATACTTGATGTAAGCAACTTACAGTGGAGAATGACTTATTGAGTTTCTAATGGGTTTGCTCCATGGTTGTCTGGCCCCACATCCTTGGGCAGAACATCATCTTACTAGCATTGTGCAGAGGAAAGAAAGCATTCTTTACCACAAGGTAGACAGTAGCAGAGAGTAAGGGAGGGGCTGATAGCAACTGGAACATTCAAAGTCACATCCCCTGTGATCAGGCTTCTTCCATCTATGCCATTTTTCTCTAAAGTTTCCAGAACCTCCCCACATAGCACCACATGGGGATGAAGCAGCAGACAGGAGCCTGTGGAGGACATTTCTTATTCAAATCAGAGAGTCATAGTAAATGTTTTGCTTTACTCCATAAATTTGAGACCTAGACACACTGCAAAATGACAAATTGGACATAGGTTGGCAATGGAAGGCACAGGGAACCTTGGCTTAGATTCTTATGCCCAACTGCTCTGGTTTGGAAAATTAATTCTTCGTACTTAGGGATTTATTTTTGAGTACTTTGTTTAAATTTAGCAACCATCAATTTATTTAAATAGGAAAGCCTATTAAATATTAGTTATTACTTTTAGTTTAGGTATATATTGGTGACAATATTAGTTACATATGGGTTGTTATGACAAAACACCTGAAAGAAAAATGTGGGAAAAAAAGATTTATCTTAGCTCCCAGTTTCTGTGCTTTCAGTTCATGATTGCTGGTTATCACCCTCTCATAGTCAGAAGATGCAGGAAAGGATGGCAAAGAGGAACATGTCGGGGAGGAGGCTTCCTACTTTATGGGGGCCAGGAGCATAAAATAAAGAAACCGATGGGAATCAGGTATAACCTCCAAAGTCATGCTCCTTAGGCCCCATTTCCTTTAGTTGTATTATAGTCTCCCAGCATCCAAAACTGGCACCAGCAGGTAAGGACCAGCATTCACCGTATAACCCCATGGAAACAGTTTCATAGTTGAACCATAACAGTGACCATGAATAGAAGATGATGCATTCATGTCTTTACCTTGGCTGGGGCAGAGTTCGATGCCTATAACAAAAGTAACCAAGCGGTCCCAGAGGAAGAACTGAAATGTCTCATGAGAGCATACACCCTCAGCGACTTGCCTTTCTTTCACTAGTTCCCACTTCACTGAGGTTTGACCTCCTCATAGTGCCCAGGGTGGGAACCAAACCTTCAACATCAAGCCATTGAGTAGCATTCAGGATCCAACAGACAGAAGAGGAGATAGGCATGTACACACAGAGATCCGTCTTGCCAGTAGGAATGGGTAGTGAAGAGGTTGCACACCGACTGATCTGATCAGTGAGGCTCTTGTTTTTTTCAGCTCCACAGTGTTTGTTATTATCTTGTACCATTGCTTGTGTCTAATATGATCGATTAGGAGTGAAGCAGGAACTGCTTTATGCCACACTTTCCAGGTGTCTCAGATATGGCCTGGAATTACTAGTGGGCATTAAGTAACTGCTTGGATAATATCTGGCTTACCTTGCCTTTCAGTCTATTAATTCTCTCCTTTCAGCCTAATTGACAAGGCTGCTAACCTTCCTTTCTTACATCCCTGATCTCACAAGTTCAGCCCAAACTGTCACTCATATTCCTACCTGAGTAATTTGTACAGGTTCGCTGGACCTCAACTCCAATGTCAGTTTTTCTATGATGGCTTCCCACCTTTCAGCCTCAGTCATTCCAAGTTATTTTCTTTTACACACAGCTCTATCATAGTGTTTCTCATGCTATGTGCAGGCCTGAACTGTTTTCTAAATTTCAAGGTTTAACATTTCAGGATGAATATCATAATAGTATAATATTTGAGGCATTGGACAAATGATGATTCTATGATTCAGCAAGAAACCAAGAAAAAATCTGCCTTTCTTTTGCCAGTGGAGGTAAAGAAAAATACCTCTCTCTCTCTTTCTCTCTCTCTCTCTCTCTCTCTCTCTCTCTCTCTCTCTCTCTCTCTCTCACACACACACACACACACACACACACACACACAATCTTGAAAGGATAAGAATTTGGTTAGGACCGCCCCCAGACCAAATTCTCAGCAGAGAGGAGATTTATTTTCCCCAAAGGGATAATGGGCAGGGAGTAAGAGACAAAGACAGAAGACAGATGATGAAGGGGAGAAAAACAAGGGAGGGGGTAGGGGTATTTATTCCAGGGTGTTTGGGGTGGGAGGGGAGACAATGTAACCCATAGGTAAATGGCAGTTCCTAAAGGGAAAAGGGAAAAGGGAAAACCTTGTGTTAGGATATGGTATTTAATTTTAATTAGGCATGTTAATTAAGGCAGCGAAAAGGGGGCTTTTGATGGCTGGACTTCAAAATTTTGATAGCTGACCTTAGTGGTCAGCCCTGGGAGGAGGAAATTGTCAAATAAGGGAATAGACCTTGGTGGCTGGCTTTAGGAATGTAATTCAACAGTTCTTAGCAAGGCAAAGGGAAGGGAAGAGAAGGACAAGGCCTGCCAGAGCCGCATTTACTCTGCTCAGGCTGGCTAGAGTCCCTTCATGTCTAAGGCTGCAGACAGCTCAGTTAATAAACTGCTTGTTGTGTGTTGTGTAATAGGTTGAAAATGCCATCTTGAAGGGACACTCTTTAAGCAGGAATGTAAACAACTCAAAATAGCTCTGGAAGTCCCTGAAACTGACCAGATTCACAGGACCCCTCCCTACCAGGGGAAACAATAAAAGCAGTGGGAGTGTCCCTCTCAAAGAAGTAAAGCCTAGCGGTACAAAAGGCTCCCAGAGGAGCTGAGGTGCCCAGACTCAAACAAGCTGACCTGCGAAGAAGACTCTGAGGGGAGAGACTGAGACCCAGAGACAAGACCAGCTACGTGGAAGAGGTTTAGACCAACTTGAGGCATCTGGAGGGGACGCCCTCCAACCTGCTGAGCTTCCTGAAGACTGTGTGCTTTGCTCTAGGTTTTCCAGCTTTTGTGAGCTGTCACCCAAGCTGGAGGGGGCTTTGGTGATGCAGCTGTCTTTGAGTCATTTTTGCTCTTGTAAGTAACCCCTCAACCATGTTTCTGTAAATCAGTACAATGCAACTCACTGGTTCACTAAGTCGGACCTTGTTTTTCTCCATCCTTTAGTCTGCCATGGGTCCTAACTGGAATGAGTAGACATGTATGCTGGCTGCTTCCAGGAAAAGTTTGTCAGACAACACTGACAGAAGGAGGTCCTGAGTTTAATACTAAAGAGGGAAAAAAAAGCCTGGTGTGATTCCAGCACTGGGAAGGAGGAGACAGGAGGCTCCCTGAGGTCGGGTGAAAACCAGGTGAGTAAGAAACTCTGTGTCAAAAATACAATATGGAGAGCAGCTTAAGAACAGAAGGCAAGGTTATCCTTTGTCCTCTACATGAACATGAACACACATGCACCTGCACATGAACACATGCATGCGCGTGCGCACACACACACACACACACACACACACACACACACACACATGCAGAAAACATGTTTACAGCTTTAAAGGAGTACTTAGCATCTCGTACTGTCCTTTAAAAAAAAATCCATCTCACATCATCTTTTTACCTCCAAAGGAGAATATGGAATTCAGAGCTGCACCTAGAGCCCTTAGGTGACTCTTGGTTCCTTTCAAAGGTGGCAATTTATGACAATTACAAGTGA
Organism: Ondatra zibethicus; assembly: GCA_004026605.1. Lineage (NCBI taxonomy): Eukaryota > Metazoa > Chordata > Mammalia > Rodentia > Cricetidae > Ondatra > Ondatra zibethicus. The sequence goes on from PVIU01002412.1 coordinate 55,463, forward strand.
GAAGTGTTCTTAAGAATGAGACAGCACCCCCAGAACATTGTTGAGGTTAGATGTCAATTTAAGCAAATAAGTGAAAGATTAGGAAATCGTCTTAATTAAAGTGCAGTGAGGGGGGAGGGAGTACTGAAGAGCAAACCCAAGGCTTTAGAGACTTAGGCAAGCACTCTACCGCTGAGCTATACCACAGCCTTAAATGCATCTGTTTTGACAGCTATTTTAAATGAGTTTCCCTTCAATTTCTCTTCCTCCACATGAATATTTTAATGTTGCCATTGAATTTTTTCTATGAACTTAGTAAAATTATTTACATTTTTAAATTATTTTATTTCCACATATTTTAAACCTGACATTTTCTAAGGTCCGAGAGTAGCAGTATTACATAAAGTACTTATTTAAAGAATTATCTCAATTGTATATTTTCTCAGGAACAGAGGTTGCTGTTGCTCATCTCTTATCTAAACTTGAGTCTCCAAGGATGTCATTTTGGCCAAGAAGTTACTCGAAGGTTCAGTTTCAATGCTGAACATAAGAGGGGGTGTTCCAGTCCTTAATTCTTTTTTTTTTTTTTTGTACCTGGAGGGACAGCTGTGGGTGCTAGGAACCGAACTCTTATATTTTTGGTTGTGAGCCTAGCTTTTAACGGCTGAGCCATCCCTCCAGGCCCCAGTCCTTAATTCTAATTTTTGTACATAAGCTTACAGTTATCGTGTTACAACTCTGAGGGGAAAGTTTTCCCCAGTACAAGTATGCAACTCTTGAGGGGAGAGGTTTCCCCTGTGCAGGTGTTACAGCTCAAGGGAAAGGTATCCTGGCAGTCGGGAGCCAAGGCATGCCACAAAGTCACTTTGCACAGCAAAACTCACACAAGAGATTTGTTGAGAGAGACACGAGTGGGTGAGCTCAGGAAAGAAGCAGCAGGGAACTGAGCAGGAGACAGGGCTTACATAGGGTTTCCTGGGGGAGGAGTTTTTCAGGGTGAAGATTTCCAGAGTGAGGATTGGTGAGATTTCAAGCTCTGAGCTTGGGGCAAGTCCAGGCATTGGCAGAATTTCAAGCTCAGGGATTGGTGGGTGTTAGAAAGTTTTTCAAATCTGGAAGTGGGCTTAGACCTGTTACTCTATAAGAAAAACATTTCTTTATTTTTCAAATCAGATGACTAAGGTAATTAATGGGATTGCAGAAATTAAGATATTAAATATCATTTGTCTGTAGTGAAACTGGTATTAGTTAAGAAAATGTCCACCTTATAGCATGGCCAAGTGTCCATCTGGTACTGAAAGGAGGTCTGAGTTATTTGTTTTACTCAGGGACTTTGGGAAAAGAAAATTTCACATGGATGACCTACAGGCATGGTCACACTAATAGCTGAAGAATCTTCCCACATGCTCAAGTATACTTCAGCGATGCATTGTCCAGCCTTCTTTCAGATTTGAAATTAAAATGCTAACCATGTAGTAGGAGAGACACAGCATCATAACTAAGATTTTTCTTCCTATATCACAGATGCTAAAAATTCAGAAGTGAATAAAACCAAAAAGAGTGCTCTCCTCCAAGAAGTTTCCTATCTAGGTAGATAGGTCATGGAGAACTTACTGGATGAATGCACATAATTTTATTTCATTTCAAACATCTGTAGCATCACAATGGAAACTAGGAAACTGTGATGTCAGAGAAAGCAACCTTTGGATGTGGTGGTGATAATGGAATTAATATAAGCTGTTCTGAGAGAATATTCAAACAGGGATGTGGAGATTTCAAATGAGATAGCCCATTACTAGGGCTTCAAAGTCAGGAAGAGTAGAAGTCAGGAAGAGTAGACTAGTTGGGAAAGAATGAATGTGACTGTGGTGAGGAAAAGAGACCAGATACTGTGACAGACACACACACAGATGTGTGTGTGTGTGTGTGTGTGTGTGTGTGTGTGTGTGTGTGTGTAACTTATATTATGTATTTGTATGGTAATATATTGTGATGATAAGTATACATATATAATTCAGAAATATCCCATCTCTGTTATTAATACACAACCTGGATCTAATTATGAGAAAAGACTAATCAAAATTCTTCAAAAAGAAGTGATATATGATCTTTTAAAATCTCAACATCAAAGAAGACAAGGAGAAGCTAAGGAATTATTCTAGATACAAAAAGCCAAAATAACTGCAATGAAAGACAATGTATAATTTGGAGAATTGACTCTATATTAAGAGATATAGAATTGTTATAAAGGACATTGTTGAGAAGCTGACAATTAAAAGGTAATATAGGTACAGTATTGTTATATATTAAAGTTCTAAGTTTGATCATTATATGCCGGAATAATTTTTAAAAATATTAATGTTCTTAGCAAGCTGAAAATGAAGTATTTACAGAAAGGCATGAGAGAACAGAAACATGAGTGTAGGTATAGAAGTCAGTGGTATTGAGCCTGCCTAATAGGCATGGGTTGACTCTCTATCACTGAAAAAAATGAATGTGGTAAAATACTAGTAATTGATAACTTAGCTAAATAGGATTTACTGAGGTATTTCCATTTTTCTCTGAGTTTGTTATTAGTTTCCCTCAAAAAAGGGTAAGTAGACTTTTGCTTGGCTGTTAGGTGGAAAGTCTAAGAGAAGAGTAGCTGTAGAAGAACCAGGAAAATTTCTCTGTAGTCCTTCACTGAAAGTGTCTCCATTTATGGTGATATCGGTAGCATCAGAAAGGAAAAGGGGGTAGAATGTAATATGTCAAAACTTCTTGAGTGTTAGATGGGGGTAAGATAAGGAAATAAGGAAAGGGAAAATATATAAACATCTTGAGTTAGTAATGGTACCATGGACTGCTACAAGGTCTCTGTTGAGCATGACTATGAACACATGGGCTTGATCTCTGAGAGGAATTGGATTGTCCCATAGGAGGACACAGTGCCAGTGATGGAGAACAGGAGATCATTCTGGTAACCAAGTTCTCAAGGAGAAGAGAAAACAGGATTGAGTATATGTGGAGGGGTTGTCTTTCTACAAGAACAACGGTATTCTCAATGCTGTGGTGCCAGCAGAGTTGTATGGTCACGATTGCCTGATTCTTCTGCTGATGTCTTAACCACAAACGCTTCAGAATGTGACTGTTAGAGAACGGGGCTCATCAAAGAGGTGATAAATGATTCCACGTGAGGGTGAGAGGCAGCAACTCAGTGTAACTGACGATATCATAAGAAAATATTGCCAGAGTCGGGGATTAAGAGTACCGACTTGCACTGCCCTTGTAGAGAACCGGAGTTCAGTTTTCACATGGTGGCTCACAACCACTTACAACTACAGTTCAAAGGAGCCAATATCCTGTTTTGGCTTCTGTGGGCACCTACCATGCATGTGGTACCTGTAGACATATGCAGGCACCCACATGTACACATAAAATAAATCTTTATTTTTTAAAAGAGAGATCCAACCACAAACGTACAGAGAGAGGGCAACAGTCATACAGACACAACGGGAGACTGTTGTTTTCAAGCCAAGAAGATGCTCTTCAGAAGACATCAAACCTGCTAACAACTCACCTTGGACCTCTAGGCGCAGGTATTGGAAAAGAAACTCTTCTGTTTTCTAAGACATCCAGTCTGTGATGCTTTGTTGGGCTAGCCCTAGATGTCTGTTATCTACCGTAACAGCAAAAGAGCATGAATAGAGATCCAGGCCAGTGTATTGATCTAATGATAGGAAGCGAGAAGAGTTTTCATATGATTGTGTCTACACTTTATAAAACAAGAGGTCAGAGCATCAGTTGAAAAATAATGACAGAGGTTGTTGAAAATAAAGGAGAGAGGATGGTCAATCATGAAAACAGTACCTGCCAATCTTCAAAAAGTCAGTGAAAAGATGTTTTTCATAGGGTATTTTTTATTATTTTGTGTATATCCCTTTTTTTTCAGACAGGTAAGAATGTGCCTTTGGACTAGAACAGAAAGAAATCCTCCCTCCCCCACCCTGATTTTTGTGACAGGCTTTTACTATGTAACCCTGGAGTGCTTTTGGTACTCACTTTATTGATCAGGCTGGCCTCAAAATCAGACGCCCTGCTTCTGATTCTGAGTGCTTGGGTTAAAATCATGCACCACCATGGCTGACTTAAGTATCTCAGAGGAAGGATATGGAAACCCTTCCTCCTGTCGTATGAGGGATGCACAAGTCAGTGTGTACAAAATGTTTACCACTCTCTTCTTTACATGGACAACAGCTAATAGATGCTAGTTAAAGATGAGCACCCACTACTACAGCACAAATTAAACAGCACCCAGGGTGCTGTAGTTATGGATGTAGAAATCCCAACAACCTTTAGAAAACTGCTTATCTGATCATCTCTTTCAGCCTTTCTCCCAACAAAACATTTCATTTCTTTTTAACGATATATAAGAATACTAAAAACCTTTCTTGTTATGCACAGATACTTAGAAATTGTGGGTATTTTCCCTGGTGTTGTGTTTTTGCCTTCACGGATTTATTTAGACATATGAGCACTCTATGGCTGTTTTTGTCAGGAGTTTATTAATGGCTCTCTTTCCTGCTTGTAGCTTCTCTTACCACACTCAGACTTTTCCTATCTTGTCCCTATCTAGATCTCACACCAGGCATGGTGCTCCCAGTGCCAGAAACCATTCTCATGAAGAATGAAAGGATACTTGATTAGAAACCAGTGCTAAACAATGTCCAGACACACAAATTGGGGGTGAAGAAGTCTGGACAGTTCTGTGCCCACCAAATTTTTTACGTCATACAAAATTGCCTTGTTACAGCATTTTTACAGTTATTTTTAACAATAAATGTTACAGTTATTTTTCACTCTGCTGTTGTGTGTAGCTTGACTCGACAACCCTTATAAACACATTAAGTCAGCTGATGGGGACCTGGACAGGAGTCATCTTTAAAGGTACATCACATTTCATTCTGTACAGTCTTACTTCTTTTATCTGTTACCTATAGCTACATCTTGTTTCCATAGTTATAGCATCTAAGTAGGCTATGTCTTCAATCCTAGATGTAGTGTTATAATTTTTGTGTCTTATCAAAGAGCATTAACCTTGGGGCTGGAGAGATGGCTCAGGGGTTAATAGCACTGACTATTCTACCAGAGGACCCAGGTTCAATTCCCAGCACCCACACAGCAGCTCACAACTGTCTGTAATTCCAGTTCCAAGAGACCTGATACCCATGACAAAACACCAATGCACATGAAAATAAAAATGAACTAATTAAAAACATTACATTTTCTGCTGAGAAGATATGTTCATAAGCAGCATCACTTGACCCCATTACATCAGGCAAGAATAAGGGACAGCTTTGCAAGCCAGGACTCCCACCTGCGGCAAATAACATACTTTCCCCACCTCTTGCAAAACAGATACATCAGTCTCTTTGCCCTAATAACTACCAATAGCTCCCTGACGACTCCCCTTTGCAACAAAACAGTCTGGAACATATCCTGGAAATAGAGGCAGCTACTCAGTCTATCCTGACCTGACTTGGGGTGTGCATGCACAGTGAGTTCAACTTTGTCTTCTGAGTGAAACTTTAGGGAAAGTATTTGCTATCTTACACATGGAAAGGATTGGACATGGGAATGATTAAAATCTAATGCATCATGGGAAAGGACATGAACTGTGAATGGCTTATATGACCCATGTCTATCAATCAAAACAGAAAACCATTGCATCCCCTGATTATCAATTTCTCCACTTCCTGGATCCGGAAAATGGAAGCCCTGAGCAATAACTCAGGGTGCTTAGGCAAATCTTGCTCAGGTGCACCGCAGCCTGCAGTGTCCTCTGTACCTTAGCCTTGGCTTTTAAATAAAACCCCTTACTGCTTTGCTATTTGTGTGCACCTCTTCGGTTCTTGGGATAAGAGGTCAAGAGCCTGGAATCCTTCTTGTTCAGTCAGTGATCCCAGCGGCACAGACACCAACCTGTTCGATGAGATAATTAGTATCTTCTCACACTTTTCATGAGGAATGTAAGAATCCATGAAGTCCAATTTCTCCTAAATACATGCAGCTGGGGAGTGGTGGCGCCACACTCAGCCTGATCTTCCGTGTCCCTCCACTGGAATGTTGGGTGTTACTATAGTAAACCTAGTATTACAGTAATGGAAAATTGCCAGAGATGCCAACCTAAGGGGAGATGTTGAGTGTATTTGTTGTTTGCACTGATAATGAGTGTCACAACTGGGATTAGAACACACGATTACAAATGAATAGCACTTATTCATCTACACCGAGTTCTCTTAGGTGAACTGCAATACTTAAAGATGCATTGAAATATTTAAAAGTCATGTTCATTCATTTAATAAAATTGCTATTTGTTGGTAAAAGATGTCCTTTTCTAAAAATCTAGGAAATTTTAGCTTTTCCACTAGTATGGGCAAATGTTTGAGACTAACAGCCTCATATAAAGTCTTCTGTTCAAGTCTTAATTTTCAGATGAAAATGTCCACATGGAAGAATACTATTCCATGATTGGAGTAACAGGGATTTAACTTATCCACCCACTGGAAAAATAAGAACAAAATTAGGAAAGATACAGAAAGCATGGGTTTTGTTTCTTAAAATCTCTTGACAAAAGACAACTAGGAGATTAATTCTTGAGACAGAAAAATAAATAAATTCATTTTTATGACTATCTTAGCCTGTGGTCTAGTGGGATATTACCTATGGTCTAATGATGATATCTCCCCAAAATTTGTATGTTAAAACTTAATCTCCAAAGTAATAGTATCAATAGGAGAGACCTAACGGAGATGATTAGAGCAAGAAAGTTCTGTCTTCATGAATGGAATCTGTGCCTTTATGAAAAAGACCCAAGGAAATCAGACAAGAAGGGACAAGATGATATCTGAAGTAGAGCAAAACCCCTCACAGGACACCAAATCTTCTGACACCTGATATTTTATCTAATAATTTTAGAATTATACAATATAAATTACAAATATTTTGTTTATATGTGTATGTGCGCGTATGTATGTTCTTCCCTACTCTCCGAGCTTTTCTTTCTCATTTTCTCTCTCTCCCTCTCCCCTGCCCTTTGCCCTCTCACATCTCTTTCTCTCTCTCCCTCCCCCCTCTGTCTCTCTCTGTCTCTCTGTCTGTCTATCTATCTGTGTTGCACATAGAAGCCCAAAGAGGTCATTGGACCCACTGGAGTTTGCGTTATGGGCAGTTGTGAGCTACTTCACATAGGCGATGCAAACTGAACTTCAGTTGTCTGGCAGAGCCAAAAAAGTGTTCTTAACTACTGAGTCATTTCTCCAGTGCAATTTGCATTACTTTTAAGTTGCTCAGTTCATGCAGTTTGGATATAGAATCCCAAATATATGAAGACAAAGGTTTTTCCAGGCTGTGGTATAGGAGAGAGGAACCTCAAAAGAGCAGAAGAATCTCTGAAACTGGGAGATGGAACTTAGAAGCGAAGGGCATCTAGTTCTCAGAGAAAAGTGTCATTTGGAAGAGTATACAGCACTGGGTGTGAATTTGAAGGTTTAAGAGTCCAGATGAGGAACATTCTAATCAAATGCATGAAAGGAAATTACCAGAAGCTATGAGGACGTGCTCATGGGAGAGCTTCAAAACAACTAGTTTCCCCTGCTCACGTGGGGCCAGGAACAGTGAGTGTCCGATGCCACCAGTCAGACTGAGAAACCACATCATTCATGAAACCCTTTGCCAAATAGTCAGAAGCTCTTGATTAGCTTTAATGAAATAATTAACCTTGTAGCAGATGCTGCTGTCATCCATTTTCACTTTAAAAGTGTGCCGTTCGTGGATCAACCCATTCCCAAGTAATTAACCATATTCTGGAATAAAGCTCAAGAATTTTTATGAGCATATCAATTATTCTGTACACAGCAGTGTGAAATTTAATATCTCTCATTTACCTAAAGGCATCGAGCGTGCAAGGAAGCAAGGCCCATACTGAGGAGAAAAATACATCAAAAAAAATGGTTGAATCAGTGGGTTAGGGCATGGCAACCATCGTAACTGTGTACCATGTGTTCAAATGTGAAAGAGAAACGTGGTAGCTGTGAAAACAAGAGCTTGGTGGCTTTTTCAGCCCAGTCTCCTCAGGCATGGCTACTTCTGCCACAGTCTTCTCCAATAATGTATCCTAGCCAGCAACACCCAGCTCATTAACAGCTCCTGGAAAACCCACTGGCCATTTCCTAGTGGAAGGTCTCTAGGCTAAGAATATCCTCTCCAGAAGCTTTTCCTGGCAACCAAGAGGTGAAATTCCAGAAAGTTTCATTTGTGCAGTTCCACAGTGACTTTCCTACCTGTGCTGAGTCACAGCCATGCCCTCTCCATCAGACGCTGTTTTATTTTATTTTTAATTTCTTTGAGTGTCACTTATCCCAGGCTGGCATCAAACACAGTATGGAGTTGAGAATGACCCTCATCTCTTGATCCTCCTGTCTCTTCCTCTCGAGTACTGGGATTACAGGCATGCACTGCCATGCCTGCTATGCAATGATTTTAGCATCGGCACAAGCCTATTCCTTGGATGTATTCTCATTGTACACAGAGCTGCTGCTCTTTATACTTTATTTGTTTGGAGTTGTTATTAGTCTGAAGATTATTTTAATTGTTTTTATATTTTCACTGGAACAAGCAAGTTACTTGATAACCAACCAAAAAGAGTACCATTAGTCTTATTCTTGAATCACACAAGATTGCAGATTATAAAACCAATACACAAGATAAATGAACAAGCAAAAGATGAAAATTTTAAAGTCATTTTAAAGCAACATTTTAGTGATAAACCAGGTGAAAATGGGCCAAGACTTGAACCGTAAAAGCTAAAAAAATAATCCTGAGTTAAATAACAAAATTTTAAGTACGTATAAAGATAAACCATGCTAGTGAGTTAGTTTTCAATATTGAGAAGATAGCAATTCTTCTCAAAATAGATCTTCAGATTCCAGTCAATGCCAAACAGAATTCTAGTAGGTTATTGGGCACATGTCTACAATTGGATTCTAAAACTCATTCAAATGCAAGCAAGAAAGCAGATATAACACTAATATGAGGAAGAATAAGAAATTGATGTCTGTGCTGTAGCTATCGCAAAACAGCACAGCACTGTCATGAAAATGGTCAAATACAGTGATGTATGATGTCACATGCTGATGATTGTAGCACATGGGAAATGGAACCAGTATAATTTTGGTGGATTCAAGGCCAGCCTGGGATACATAACAATGTCGTATCTCAGGGAACCAAAGGAAAAGGGCTAAATATATAAATGAACCAGATAATGCTGATAAATGGACCATTCATTCTAGACAATGGCTGTGTGATGCAGTTATACAGGTAATTCAGGAAGGAAAAAAATATATCAAATGATGCTAGAGCAATTGGACACTCCTACACTCTTTTTTTTAGTATGGCCTTTGAGAAGTACATCCATAGGCACAAATAGGTCAAACAGGATTAGAGACCTAAGCTAGAAACCTGAAATTATAAAACTTTCTGAAGAAAATATAGACAAGAGAAAATAGTTATGACATATTAGGCAAAGATACTGTCTTGGCTAGGGTTCCTTCCTTCCTTCCTTCCTTCCTTCCTTCCTTCCTTTCTTCCTTCATTACTTTCTTTCCTTCTTTTGTTCTTTATTTTAGATTTTATTTATTATGTATACAGTGTTGTGTCTATAGGCCAGAAAAGGACATCAGATCTCATTATAGATGGTTGTGAGCAACCATGTAATTCCTGAGAATTGAACTCAGGACCTTTGGAGGAGCATTCAGGTCTCTTAACTGCCAAGTCATCCCTCCAGCTCATGGTTAGAGTTTTTATTGCTGTGAAGAGACACCATGACCACAGCAATTCTTATAAGGAAAATATTTAATTGAGGGGATCCCTTACAGTTTCAGAGGTTTAGTCCATTATCATCATGGTGGGGAGCATGGCGGCATACAGGCAGACATGGCGCTCAAGAAGTAGCTGAGAGAGTCCTCCATCTTGCAGGAAGTCAACCGAGACACTGGGCCACTGGTACCTGAGTATAGGAAAACTCAAAGCCTGCCCCCACAGTGACACACTTTCTCCAAGTCCACACCCACTCCAAAAAAGCTACACCTCCTAATATTGCCTCTCCTTATGAGATTATGGGGTCCAGTTATATTCACACTACCACAGATACATCAAATTGTGTCCTAAGAAGTAAACATGAAAAAGGTAGTGTGACCGACTTTTATCAACATAGAAAATTTACATGTTTATGTTGCCATTGAAGGTCATGTTGATGTTTATAGTCTGTGTTGCTGCCAGAGACTATGTTGATGTCCACAGCCTTTGCTGACACTGAGGGACATAACAGTATCAGTGGTCCAAGATGTGGTCATGTTTATATCTGTGTTGCAGCCAGAGGTCATATGACCGTGGTCTATGCTCCTGTTGAAGGTCAATCTGATGTCCATGGCCAGTGTTACTACTGGCGGTTGTGGGGATGTCTACGGTCTGAGTTGTCACCACTAGCCATGTTGATGTCCAGGGTTCATGCAGCCACTGAGGGCCTTGTTGGTGTCCATGACCTTGCTGTGGCTGGGGGCTATGTTGATGTCTATAGCCAGTGTTATTATTACCTCTGATGGTCTGTGGAATCACTTGAGGCCATGTTGATGGTCATGGTCTGTGTTGCTGCTGAGGGCCATGTAGGTCTCAATGTTCCAGCTTAGACTGGGGTGCATGGAGGATACCCATGGCAGCACTGATGCCTGTGGCCAGTGCTGCCACCGAGGACTATGATGGTGTCCATGGTCTGTGCTGAGGCTAAGGGCTGTGTTGATGTCCATGGTTCATGTTATCAACAAAATCCATGGGAATGTCTGTGGTCTCTGCTGCCACCTGAAGCCATATTGATGCTCATTGTCCTTGCTGCTGCTGACTATAAAGGGTAAAGAAGTTTCTTTTGCAGTGGTATTGGTGATTGCAGACTCACAGTTGATAATGTGAGAGGTAGAAACAGTATAGATAGGATTCCATTGAAGGCATTTCTTAAAAATTGTGATAGGGATGCTGAAGTGAGTTCTTCATAGGTGATAGTTTCTGGCTGGAGTGGGGTTGGGGAAGGACTCGTTGTTCTTTAAGGGGCTGCCTACTATGAGTTTGATCATGCTCCAGTGAGTATATGGGCAACACAGTTTGGACTTGGTAACTTTTTATTGTCATTTTTTTTGGCGGGGGAAGGTCACAAGGGTTGTGGGTAGACCTAGGAGGCCTGGGAAGTGAATGTAATTGTGGTGCATTAAATGAAATTTCCAAATAATCAATAAAATATATTAAAAAGAAAAGAAAATATTGCATATTTAAAAGACATAATTAAGAGGAAGAGGCAGATATGTTCCTGGGGCTCTCTGGCTAGCCAGCCTAGTCTACTGCATGAGCCCTAGGTCCTAGAGACAGACTTTGTCTTAAGAAAGAAAGGCAGGAAAGGAAGAAGGGAGGAAGGAAGGAAAGAGGGAGGAAGGGAAAGAGGGAGGGAGAAAGGAAAATGATGTCACCTAAGTAGAAAAAGGCATACCAGGTTGAACTCTGTTGACCTCTTTCCTACCTCCACACACATGAGCAGAGCTGTGTGCATTTACACACATGCGGGCACATAGAATCACTCTATTAAGAGACTGAAATGAAAAACTAAAGAAAAATTTAGAAGTTATTAAAGATAAAAGACTTTATCCATTATGTATTGACTCACTCATGGCTCAATATTTTATTAAAAAACCAACACCTAAATAATGGACAAAATAATTGAACAGACATCTCATCAACAAATATGCTTGGATTACAAATAAGCACTTGAGAGAGCTCTCTTTAGTCACTAGGGAAACACAAACATAAATATAATTGGATACTTCTAGATACATAGTGGAATGTTTGAAATAAAAATGTCTGTACCCAGCATTTCCAACGACATGGGGGACTGGGATTCACATTCCCTGTTGAGAATGTGAGAAGTGTGATTGTGTTGAAAAAGTGCCTGTTTCTCCAAAACCTACACCACATGACCTGGCCATCCCCTTTAGCTATTTAAATAGAAAAAGAATGTATGCACTCATACAAAGGGATCTGCATAAATGCTTAGGGGCAGTCCTATTCATAATATCTAAAAATTAGAAATAACTCAAATGCTTAAGTATAGTTCAATAAATATTCTGTGGGTTCTTCCTTAAATAGAAAACTATGCAACAATTAACAGGGATGAACTATTGACCGTCACCAAGGAATCACATAATCATCGTGCGGAAGGAAAGAAACCAGACCCAAAGTCTGTAGGGAAGGCCACCATTACAGAAAATTAAAGCATTGGACAATGAAGGAACTTTGAAGAGGAGGGACATGTTCACTATCTTGTTTGTGGCAATGAGTTCACAGCTGGACACCCATCTCTAAACTTTAAAATTTCATATATTTCACAATAATTTTAATTACATATTTTAATGTGTGTTTAATTGGTTGCTAATTATACCTCAAATTATACCTCCAACAGATTATGACGCGTGTGCATTAGTTCACAGGTGGGTGGTTTTTGCCTTCAAAGACGGGCAGTTACATGTAGGTGGACACATCCATGGATTATTTGCAGTAAATTGCACTTAGCCTGAATTCTTCTATTCTTCCACAGACTGCGAGAAGCTTTGTTGCTCTTCACCCTTGGCTCTTGTTGAAAATGTGTTGCTTTCTACGACTGAGTTCATTGAGTGGTGTGAAGTCAAGCTGTGTGTCAGCTGCTATGACAGTCCCTTCACTTCAGGGCTGATGGTCCAAAGGTCTTTTAAACTTAGTTATAGCTTTTTACAGTTGGCTTTACCTTTAATAATTCATAAAGCAGACATAGGAGAGGAGAGTCAAGTGCCTTTACCCTCCATGTCACATTGAAATGAAAATGGCAACACACGATGTAATTGCAAACATCGTACATCTCTGCTTGACAGTGCTCCCTTTCATCTATCTGGATGTCTGTTTCTAGGTGACATGTGCGTCCAATTCCTGCCCTTCTATAAAGTATAAAAGTCCCGAACCATGTTTACTTACAGTTGTCCTGTTACCTGGATATATAAAATAATAATGTTAGAAAATAAATGATACAACTTCTTAATCATTGTATTTGCTAGGTGTCTTAGGGTCTTTATTGGAACAATGAAAGACCATGTTCAAAAAGCAAGTTGGAGAGGAAAGGGTTTATTTGAATTCTACTTCCATACTGTCCTTTATTATCAAAGGAAATCAGGACAGGAACTTAAATAGGGCAAGAACCTGAGGGCAGAAGCTGACACAGAGGCCATGGAAGGATGCTGCTTACTGGCTTGCTCAGCCTGCTTTCTATAGAACCCAGAACCACTAGCCCAGGGATGACATCACCCACGGTGGACTGCACCCTCCCTGTTGATCACTAAGAAATGCCTTACAGCTGGATCTCAAGGAGGCATTTTCTCAGCTAAGGCTTCTTCCTCTCTGATGACTCTAGCTTGTTTCAACTTTACATAAAACTAGCCAGTACCTTAGATGTTGGAAATCATAATTTTGAATGCATTGTATTTTTGTATTCCCATAGCAATTACGAGATGTATTACCAGTGACTATTTTATAGGTGAGAACAAACCTAACCTATTAACAGGAAACCATTACAATCACTTCACCAAATAAGATTCATTCCAGTATAATATACAGGGAAAATAAATTGTATTCCCTAATCCCCAACCCATTCACATTTTGAAAAGTAAAGAGGTGTTAAGAGGTTGACAAGGATATGGGAGACCATAGCTCCTCCACACTGACAATGGGTTGTGGAGATTTCAGTGTGGAATGGTCACCCACCCTCCACCCCAGGCTTATGTGTTTGCACACCTGGTTTCCAGCTGGTAATACTGTTTGGGAAGTGTGTGTATCCTTGAAGAAGGGAGAGCCTCATGAAGGATGGGGGTCACTGGTGGAAGGCTTTGGGGTGTTACGGTTCAGCCCTGTTTTCTGACTGTAGATGTGATCAGTCAGTTTCCTGTTCTTGTTAACCCTGCTCTCTGCCCTGATGTGCTGTGTCCCTTTGGAACTGTGATTCAAAATAAACCCTTTCTTTTATAAGTTGCTTTTTGCAGAGTATTTTATCACAGTGACAGAAATGTAACTATGATAGAAATAAAATGCACAGATGTTTGGAGAATCATATGGCCACTTGTAGTAAATTTAAACATGCCCTATCTCAATACTCCTTTCATATCCAAGAGAAAGGAGTAAATATTGATTTAAAAACTCTCCCATTTGTAAAATACCAAACTGGAAATATTGAAATGTCAATCAACTAGAGGAAGGAAAAAGTGAACTGCTATGACTTTATCTCATGGGATGCTACAAAGTACGACAGTAACAACAACAAAGTATCTAATGCATGGTGTGCCTCAGAGACTTTGCTGTGAACAGCAGAAGCCACATGCAGAAAGGCACATATACATCTTTGCATCCATGTGAAATTCGAGTAGCTGTGTCTATAGAAAATAGAACAAATTTCTTCTTATAGAGGTGAAGCTAGATGGTGAAGAATATAAATGCCTTTCTGAGACCATGGCATTTAATATATGATCTGGTACATGATAGAAATTAAAATCATTGAAATTGCAGTGACTGATTTTAGCACACATTTGTTTTATAATATCTATCTATCTATCTATCTATCTATCTATCTATCTATCTATCTATCTATCTATCTATGTATCTTATGATATCACGACCTTGTTAGCTGCTTCTTTTGCTTCCTTGGAAAAGAGCAATCCTGCTTGATTCCTCTGTAGTTCTCTGAATCATTTCCCAGTGCCTTTGACTGTGTATCCTCCTATTGCCAAAAAGCCAGATGCTCTGTCTTTGATCTGTGTTTGTTCAATGCTTGTATTGTGCATGCTCTTAATTAGCCGGTGGGGACCTATAATATTTATTTCTTCATGAGCCAAACAATACAAGTTCTACTTGGGGCAGAGAGCAGATGTTGCTATATTTTTGCCTACAGACCTTATTCTGGGATGCATCTGCCTGCACTTATATTTATCTTTCAAAAGCAGAAGTCGGTTGTCGTCTCATTTTTTTCATTGCTTTGCCTTCCGCCAACCCACCTTAATGCAGAAAACTCTTGAAACAATTTTACACAATAAGGTTGATGGTGATAAGTGTCTGTCCATGCATATGCTCAGGCTTTTGGTATGTGCTTATCTTAACAATGTTCTTTGGTGATCATACCCCAGAATCTACCTGACAGTACTACTGAACTCTTGGTGCTGGTCCCAACCCAGACATCCCCGCCCTCAGCAACTCTTCTCAGTCACTGCCTGGTGTTTCTGCTGCTCCTTGACTGAAGAAATTCTCAGGTCTGTCTTCCTGTTTGCATGAGCAAATTTAGAGATATGGGTACACATGTCCAATAAGTAGACCTCTTTCTTCACTTTCAAGTGGGAGTCAGCTGTAACCACCACAACTCACTGAGTAATAGAGTCCAAAGAATAAGAAAGCTAAGAAAAGGCTGATAAGCCAAAATTTTTGGTTAATGTCCATCCATTATTGTGCAAACAGGCTCAAAGTTGGGTGTATGAGCCTCTGAAGGCAGCTTTGTTAGTCATTCTGTTACATAATTCATGTATGTAGTGCCCAGGCCCTTGTGTCTGGAAGACATCTGGACTGTACATGGGGTTCATTCGTTGTGCTTTTAGAGCATTTTTGGAAAGAGCTACAGTTTGATATGTTTAGAACTAAGGCAATTTCTATAATCTTCAAAGTCTCTACAATAATGACCGAGTAGGGAAAAATAAAGTAGGATATTGAATTAGAAAAAATTCACATGTAAAAATAAGTGTGAAGTTCTTGCTTCACCACCCCCATCCAAGGCCCAGATTCTTGAGTTCTCATGTTTGAAGAAAGTCTACAAACGTTTTCCTTAGATGTGAAGCAGTTTGCTCAGATGCAGTCTAAATATAGAACGCAAAAAGAATTTTATCGACAATTGCTTCTATAAAAGATAAATGTATAGTTTTATGAGGAAGTAATAAGTTTATAAAAGAAAAATTTAAAAACAGGGAAAAGGAAAATTTTCTCATAAAGATAAAAGTAGTAAACCGCTTTGGACCTTTGGTGCTATTTTCTGTGATGGATCATTTGTTTTTCAAAGCCATCTGGCAATTCCTCCAGAACCTTCCTTATGATAGAAAATATAAACATCTGCTTTAGGTGTTACATGGATCTTGGGGGACTGAGAGAGTAAGTGAGGCTTGGGGTATTACTGAAATGTCTGTGAATCCCAATAATTGTTCCCTGAGCTATCACTTAATGTCTGTGGTTCTCCTGTGCCACTGATAACAGTCCCAACCAAGCATGGGTAATGTGTGGACAACTATAGGACCTGAAGAAATTGTAAACACACACACATGCATGTGCACACGTGCAGTAGAGAGAGGGGGAGACCGAGACAGATAGAGATAGAGAGACAGAGATAGAGAATACGGATTTAGAAGATGAACAATGATCCCCAATTGTTTTCATTTTTGGCATCAGAAGCTTATTAGGTACACACATATTCTGCTCCAATTATATATATTAGGGATAGTGGCTTTTATCTAACTTTAATAATTATAATGTTCAACTTGACTATAGATATAGAAGCATATAAGAGACACACCTTTCAATGGATGACATTGAAATGAGGGCATTTCCAAAGAGAACCCAATTAGAAGAGAAGATACCCTAAATACAGGGGACACTAGCTCAAGGGTTGGGAACACAGACTAAATAAAAAGGGAAAAAATAGACATGGAAAGCCTGAAAATTAACAACATTCCTTTCTCTGTGCCTTCTGATGATTGACACAGTGTGTCACCCTTGGGTTAGATTAGCACTGAAGAATCATTAAAGTGCTACATCCTGTTCACCATGCCTATTTTGTACATCTCAGAGAGATGGAATTAAAAAGTCTATTGAGACAGTGTCTGTAGGTGAGCAGTCTCAGGCTGGAAACATCCTGGGGGTGGGAAGTTGCAGTTGCAAGTTTTGTCATAGACTGGTCAATTGCTTATAAATACTCATATTCAGTCTGGAGGAAGGGTTCACCATTCTGAGCCTGACTTGTACAGGGAAGTCTTTTCTGTTCCCATGGGTCTTGGATATTGGACATTTGGTAAGACCATGTTGATAATACACATTCACTCAGGACTTCGTCCATCCTTACAAATTCACTCCAGGCTCCCTTTACTTCCCTCATTAAGGGAAAATTATTTCCTTCTAATCAAGAGAATGAAAACCCTGGTCTGATTAGAGCTGTAATGTTCCAGTTGGTCAGGGCAATGACCAGTTGTAGTGAATGACTCTCACTTAAGCCAAGCAGCCATTGTCTTGGGGCATTCAGCTGTACATTCATGCAAAAGATCATCTGAGGTGGGCTTTTAGACAGCTTAGAATTATACATAGAAGGGCAGAGGGCAGCATGTGTACCTGCTGATCCCCACTACCTGTGGTATACAACCCTGTCTTAATTGCATGTGGCCTAAGGAAGGAACTAAAGTGTTTGGAGGAGGCAAAGGACTAGATCTTGAGATCCAACTATGCAACTCTAGGAAATCCCCCATCCTTGCTGGGTAAAAGCTTCCCAGATATGGCCAGATAGGGTGGGGAAGAGTAAAACCCCTGTGATTTACCTTTTACTCATGCTCTGCAAGAAAGTACAATAAGATCATTAGTTCTCCAGAGTGAACTTTGATGGACTCATACCTCAGTTTGTTGTTGGAACTTTAGGGGAAGGAGTAGATGCTGCTTATCTAATACCCTATGAAGGAATTTTAGGAACACATGGATAAGGGACCACTACCAGGAAGGCAGGTTCACCTTAAACCATGCTAAAGAGGTAAGAGGAATTATTAGATTTTTTTAAATGAGGAAATGTACCTTTCTTTCCCAGAATTCCTGCCCCCAGAACATTCTCTGCAACCTGCCATGAGGTTTTCACTGATCTGCCCAACTTCTGGAGTCCTCACTCAAGCTTAATCTTTTTTCTTCTCTTTTCTGTTTCCTTCAGATGCTGTTCAGAGCCTAAGTATGCTTTTCCTTCTTTATTCATTACCTATCACTTCCCTGCCTGGTGCATGGCTGCTTCTCTGCTCTATATCTAAGTTCCATGTTTAACTAAAATGTGTGGCTTCTTCTCCATTCTCCTCTAAATGCAACTGCTGAGATTAACAGCCTACCTATCCTGAGGTTTTTTATTTTAAACTTTAACAAAAAACTGTGCCCAAACTTCTGTTTGAATCCATTCCTAAGTTGTTTTATTAATGAGAATAGAATCCCAAGGAAGGGGAACTTCCCTCTAGCATCACTTGCTACCATGACTTTCTGGGCATAATAGTCTCCATCTCCTTATCCTGTGGGCTAAAAACAAACCTAGCTTCCCTTCATTGTTTCTTGTCAAGTATTTGGTGCAGAATTCAGAATAGTAACTAATCTAGAAAACAGTTCTAAGAAGAGACCATTGGCTGAAATAGTCTTGGCCATGTTTTTAAAATTGGTTTCCAAGAGGAATATGGAAAGGTTTAGAGCAAAACCCTAGAGTACTGAAAAGCAGATCTTAGGGGAACATTCTGGTGGGAGTTGAGAAGCCAGAATCCTGATAGAGTCACATACAGAAAGATTATACTAATAAATTTTTGAAGAGAAACAAGGACTCTGCCAAAAACTTTATTAAAGTCTACTTATGTTGCATTTGGGCAAATAATCTACCTCTATCTTGAAAAACTCAGATGTGGTTGAATTCAAAAGTAGTAGACTAATTTGTTTGGCAGAGGAAATTTTAAGGCACCATGTAACTCAGGCTGTCGCATGGTTATTGCTTGGTCCTGTTAGCCAGTCTTACTGTGCATATGTGTGTGCATGTGTGTGCATGTGAGGGGGGCAAGTAGAACAGAAAGATCTGAAAGATGTGCATTATGATAACGAAAGGTTAGTGAGAGTTTAACACTGCTTTCAAGATGCATGCAAAGAGCTATAATTATTAAAAGATAGTACCATTAAATGGAAGACATGGACTTTGCCTTGGGACAATAGGAAAATCACTTTGAGGGCAAGACCCTACCAAGAACTCTAAGAGTATAACCATGCAAATTTATGTAAAAGGAAAGTTCCAGAAAAGACAGTTTTCAGAGTATTCTGATGGAAAACTGAAAGCTGTGGAAATATTTCACAAGATTTACCATAAAAGGCACACAAAGGGCACTAGAGGTTTGACCGATGAGGACCAGGTTGCATCTTGATTTGGCAACATGGTGTAGGAGGTTCTTCTGTTCATGTGTTGCTTTCATTAGTTAATGAAAAAAGAAACTGCCTTGGCCTAGTTGATAGGACAGAACTTAGGTAGGTGGAGTAGACAAAACTGAATGCTGGGAAGAAGGGCAAAGTGGCAGACGCTATGGATCTCCTGCCTGAGATGGACACTGGTTAGAATCTTGCAGGCAAGCCATAGTCATGTGACGTTACACAGATTAATAGAAATGAGTTAAATTAAGATGTAAGAATTAGCCAATAAGAAGTTAGAGCTAATGGGCCAGGCAGTGTTTAAATGAATACAGTTTCTGTGTGATTATTTCAGGTGTAAGCTAGTCGGGTGGCTGGGACAGAACAAAGGGACCCCTCCTCGTGCAACAGCAACACATGATGGTATCCACATGTTGCTGGTTTCTCGGCCATGCAAAATGGGTTCATGGAAGTTTGGGTCATAGTTTCTCAGAAGGCCTTGGAGGCAAAGCAATGTGTAAGGGTCAGATTACTTGAATGAGAGTATCAGAGTCTGTGGCTGTGAGTTTTGAAGGTAATACTTATATTGCAATGAAGAGTCCCAGGATATTTAAGATACAAAAATCTGGGGCATTTGTCAAGGAAAGCTATATCTGTGGAATAGAGCTTGTCTAATGTAATGAAATTAGGTTGGTACAATAAATAACCAAGCCAGCTCAAGAAGAACAAGTATTTTTAATTGGTTAAAAAGGGGAAACTCACGCTGCAAGAGTGGGAGGTCAGACGTCCTATCTGTCCCGCAGGCACTGCATGGAGAGAACGTACACCTGTGTTCTCTCGGTTTTTCTACCTGGAGGTCCAGGTAGCCACACCCTAAGTAGATGTGATTGGTTGATAGTTTCCCCATCAGTCTAAGAGAGAGGGCATACACCTTACAAACAACATAGCTGAATAGGTGGCATTTCCCAAGATTATTGGAGTCCAGATGATGTTATGAAAACCCAAATGCCAGATGTGGAGCTACAAGATATGACATTTGCCCTTCTGGGTTTAATTCTTGTTCTGGTACTATTTTTTCCTATGCCTCCAATTCTTTGGAATGTGATTGTTTAATCTGTCCCATTGAATGCTAGATATATGTAAGTCCAAAAAAGTATCTACAGGATCTCACAATTAGTATATTATCTTGAGTCTCAGAGAATACTTTGTTAGACTTTTGAGTGTTTTTGGAATTGTTAAGACTATTGGCAATTAATTGAGTGCATTGTTGCATTATAAAATGGCCGTGAGATTTTGAGGACCAGTGATGGAATGCTATGGCTTAAAAACTGGTATGTTTCTGTGTCAAATTGACAAGTGATGGGCTTGTGCTCATTAATAATTTTCCACTTGACTGGACTTACTATCAGCTCAGAGACATACCTCTGGGTTCATTCTGAACATGGGAAGCATCATCCCAATGGCTGGGAACTAAGTGAGAAAGCCTGGCCTGTGCCAGTATTCCCTTTTTGCTTCTGCTAAAAAATAAAATAAAATAAAATGTGACCAGCCACCTACTGCTACTTTGCTACCAGGAAGGACTGTGTTCCTTCTAACTGTGACCCAAAATATGTTCTTTCTCCCTTACATTGCTTCTTGACAGGTATTTAGTAACAATATTAAGAAACTAATGTGTGTACTAACCAATATTTGAATACAGCACTTTCTACATATGAGGCACTATTACAAATGCTTTTTAAATGTTTATACACTTATATATTTAACAACCTATATAGAAGTCTTCTTTTAGAGATGCATATCCTGTAATTAGTAGGGCTGGGACTCACCTATTGGTCCCTGAATCCATATTCTCAATTTTCATTCTATATTTGCATTTGCTGAGTTTTTACATGTTAGAAAAAGTAGCTTTCTTGTTTCAGTCTATTGCTCTTTACAGTAGTTGACAACCCTTTCAGGAGGTGACTATGAATCTTTGTTATCTTTGCACAACCTAGAATCAATGACAAGAGAATCTCAGTGTTGAACTGTCTTGGTTGAATTGGCTCATGGGAATGCCTGTGCCCAATTATCTTAAGTTGGGTTAATTCAGGTGGAAAGGGTCATCCTGAATGTGGGCAGCACCATTTCATGGGCTGGATTGTGAACTGCATACAGGTGGGGTCATTGAGGTGATCAGAAGCAAGCGAATGAGTGAACATGAGTTCAAATTCATCTCTCTTTGCTATTGATGGTGGGTGTGCCATGACTGGCGGCTCTACCCCCCCCCCGCTCTTGTGACTCTCACTCAGTAGTGGACTGTAGCCTGAATTGGTGAGCATGTAGAACAAATCATACCGTGTCTGAGGCACATCAATTCCTCATGATTTGTTGCACCCTGAAATCATTTAAAACTAGAACAATAGAAAAAGAATCTCAATGTTTTCCAGGGAAGAAGATAAAATAGAGGGCTGAAGCCAAAATCAAATGCCAATAGCACCAAACTGCCACACACTGCTTTTAATAAAATGTAAAATATCAGGATCCCTCTGGGGAGTGCTTTTACCCAGAGGCAGCAGGAAAGGGTTTCTGAGGAGAATTTGGGGTGGAATTTCTCAGTGTCCAGTGATTAATTGTGTGAATCACTGGGATAAGGAACTTACAGATAGCTGATAAATTGTCTTTTATGGATGTATATATAGATGTTTCTGGAAGAAACCAACATTTGAATGTGAAGTCTTAGCAGAGAAGATTGCCTCCACCAATTCAGGTAAACAGGAGCCAAGCTGCTGAGGGTCTGCACAGAACACAAGGGCAGAGGAGTGGCAAATATTTCTCTGCACTTGAGCAGAGATATCTTTACTTCCCTGTCTGTAGGCCATCATTCTGGAACTTGGGGCCTTCAGAGTGAGATAGGGACACACACCATTAACTTTCTCCTTTGAGTCTGGCATGGGGTTGCACCACTACCTTTCCTGACCTCTATGGAATATTCTCTCCCTCTTCTCTCCTTCTCTCTCTCTGTTCTCTCTGTCTCCTCTAGGTAATATTCTTTCTCTCTCATTTCTCTCTTTATCTCGCCACTCTAGAATTCTTCCTTCCTTTTGTTCCTTATAATTATTTTCCTTGATTGGATTAAAATTGTATTAAAAACTCTTCTCAACTTTGGAAAAGGGTAAGTCATACTCACATGAGGTAATAACACCATTGTTAAATACCTACTTGGTACTATTCTGTGCACTGTTTCTATTCCTAATTTTAAAAAATGATCACTCTAGAATGTAGTTGGTATTAATCCTATCTTACAGATGTTGAGAGGAGATTTTCAGGGGTGAGGAATTTGCTCAGAGCCACATAATGACTATAAGTTGAGCTGCAATTAAAGTGAGGGGGAAAGGGAACCCAAAGCCCTGCAGTTTTCCCAACACCCTAAGGTCTGTCTCAGAAACTCTGAAGATATCCAGGTTTGCTGTAGATTTGGTTTTTAAAATGGAATATTTCCAGATACAGTTAATTAACTCAAGGGTAAATTGTTATTCCTCTAAGTTCTTGGCCGCACTGATACTAAAGAGGTGTTGGATGCTGACTTTGCTTATGAGCCATGACAGCAAAAATAATTTTTATGAGGCGTGTGCTCTTGAAACCATGACTCCAAAGAGCCAACAAATGAGTTCGTGAAATGAAAGCAGCTATGCAGTGATCTCCTTCACCCACCTACACAGTCTATAAACCATCTTCCAAGCAGGTGTCATGGAGGGCACCACTTGGAAAGCTCAGCACTGAGTGCGTCCAGACATTTCTTAACCGTACATTATAAAGATCCCTTAAGACCGGGTACTTGGAGCTTTCACTTTCTACTAAGTAATTAAATCAAATGAAGTTCCCTCGCCCACATTGACTCCCACATGAACACGTGGGTTTTGTTAATGGCAACACAAAGCACTTTAATGTGTTTAGCAGCACCAGGTGTGGGGTGTAAATCTATCTACAGGAGTTAGAGACAAGGCGTGGAGGAAGAAACTTCTTGTGTCTTTGAATAAGTTCCAGGAAGAGGGGATAATGGAGAAAAGGCTTTATTCCAACTCCTCAGTGCTTTTCAGCAGAGAAACTCTCCCTAGGCCAGGAAACTATGAGGCCCGTGGTACTCTGGGTATTGTATTAATACCATTCACTTGGTGGAACCATTATAGGGATCTGCACAGACTCACTTATTACCTGTCTAGCAACATGTTTGAATTCATTCTTGACCTTTCCACCACTGCATTGTGCTCCTTTTGGCAGGGGCATCATCCTGGTTGTGTGGAGGTGTGTCATACTGTGTTGGGTCCTTAGAGTCAAGGTTGTTCTAATGTAGTGGGATAAACGGAACTTGAGATTAGCGGCCACCCTAGATGTCAGTGACCCTTAAACAGAAAAGTATGGTAAGTAGAACAGCAACATTACCTTTGAGACAGATGAAATATGACAGGCCTCCAGGCCACAGTTCACATCAGGTGCCACTGTAGAACCCCAGAGTTTTCCTCCCTCCCTCCTTCCCTCTCTCCTCCCTCCCTCCCTCCCTCTCTCCCTCCTCCTTGCCCTCTCCCTATTACCTTCTCTTCCCTTCTCTTCCTCTTGTTTTCTATCTTTCTGGCTTCTCTCCTTATCCCCTTCACCCACTTCTTTCTTTTCTGTGACTAAGGAAAAGAAGGACTAAATATTAGAATTAGCAGTTACTGATTAAAGAATCACAGAAAGATAGAAATGCTTAAATAAAGGAATTACTGATAATAGGAAACATAAAGGTCAAACATAAATACAGATCATGCACAAAATTATAGAATTTGCTGTGCCCATATGAAAACTGTATTCTCATTATGTTAACATACTCATTTAAATAATTTTAATTTTTATACAAATCATAAGAACAGCACCAAACATTGCTGTAACTCAGTTCCTAAGTATCAACATCGGATCACATTTTTTTATTCAAGGCTTTATTTTTTTTCTCTGCAGATGACAGATAATTAGACAGATGGATGATAGATAACTCAAAGGGAAAACCTCTTCTGCTGTAGACACCAATGGGCTGCCATATCTGATCCCCCAAATCATGGGGGAGGATTTTCACAGTGCCCTGCAGATACCAACTGGGTGACTCATGGTTCAACTCTTTCATGATTTTGGTCCCTGAAGACTGTCCCAATTTCACATACCAAATGCAAATTTCAAGTCTCTTGCTGCCCTTCTGTCCTACTATATATAAATTAGGGTTCCAGGACCCTTTCCTCAGGTTCATTAATTTGCTCTGATTCACAGAAATCGAGAAACATTCTACTTACATTCATCAGTGTATTGTGAAGGAGAAAGATGATCGGCCTGATGAGGAATTATGCAGAATGAAACACAAGGAGGCACACAGCTTTTACATGCGTTTTCCCAGGATGCCACCCTCCCAACAGCTACATGTGTTCAAGAGCCCAGAAATACCCCACACCCCTTCTTTGGGGAACTTTAAGGAGGTTCCATTGTGCAGGCATGATGAATTAACTGGTAATCCACCCCTGAATTAACCTTCAGCCCCTTTCCCTTCTCAGAAGTTGGGGTTGTGGGCGGAGTTGACTAGTTCAACCTTTGGATGCCATGATTGGTTCATCTGGCAAACAGCCCATGGCCAGAAGCTACCTGGAGGCATTAAACAGGCAGTCAGCTCATTATCATACGAGAAGAGACTCGGTTTCCCACCGCAGAGATTCCAGAGTCTTAGCTCTTGTGCCAGGAAATGAAAGCTAAAGCCAGACTTTATAACAAAAGATGTTCCTAGACTGCCGTTTCCCAGGGCAGTGTACGATAACTTAAGAGATACGAACCAGGAACTAGAGATAACTCAATTGTGTGTGTATATGTGTGTATCTATATCTTTATGAATATATATATATATATATATATATATATATATATAATTATGTGATAGCGTCTTAGAGGCATACATTATACATTTCCCCCCGTTATGAGAGTAGGCCATAAGCTGAAGGCATACCACTAATTTACTCATGAATACTTCAGCGTGTGTTTCCTAAAAGTTCTCATATATAATTATAATATAACCATCCAAACCCAAGCTAGGGATGGTGGCGCACACCTGTAATTCCAGCTACACGGGAGACTGAGGAAACAGGACTGCAAGTTTGAGGTCAACCTGGGCTCTATAGTGACTTTGAAATCAGTCTGAATAACTCATGGGGACCTTGCCCGAAGGAAAGATTAAAAGGGGATGCTGTAGTTGAGGGGTGCTTGCCTGGCATCTGTGGAGCCCCTATGCTCTATCTCCACATCACCAAAAGCATATTTTTCTTCTTTATTATATATTTTGTTATTTAAAACAATTTTTAAATTCAACTGTATTTTGATCATTTTCCTCCCCTGCCCCAAGTCTTTTGAGATCCTCTTCCCCTCTACCCACCAACTTTAAGTTCTATCTCAAAAAAATAAAAATACCGGAAAAATACCAAAACCAAAAAAACCCAATACAATAGCAAAATCCCCATAAAACAATAAAACAAAACAACGCCCAAACAGAAAAAAAAAAAAAGAATCACACCAACCAACAAAAACTCCCAAAGAAGCCCTTCAAACTGTAAGCAAATAAAAGCACATAAAACAACAACAAAAGAAAATAACTGTGGAGTTCATTTTATGTTGGTTAACTACTCCTGAAAATCAAAACCTTTTTTAAAAATATAGAATATTAAAAAACAACACTGAAGCACCCCAGTACACCTGGCTGACCCTGCATAACACCTGAGGTGTGGGTTCAATAAAGCTGAGCAAAGAGCCACATGCCTGGCTTGAGACTAGAGTTGACACCCAGTGTGCACTTTCAAACATTCCATAGAGCAGGTCCTTCCCATGGGGAGCAGGCTCAGCATGCGTGTGGGCTGTGGAAGGACAAAATACCGCCACAAACGCTATGCTGCTTTCTCGATTTCCACTTCCCTTCCAGTTGCATTTTGCCCTTTGATTCACTGGCCATTGGGACCTAGGACCCACTTCAAGCCTGTGTGCGTAAAATTGGATTATCCCCTTATGCCACACAAAGAGACTTCAAAGCTAGTATGTATGCAACACCTGCCCCTGGCCCCATGTGTTTTTATGTAATGGACCTCAATTTAAAAAGTGTTGCTTTCCTTGGGGCTGGAAAGACAGCTCCGACGTTAAGAACGTTGGCTGCTCTTCTAGAGGACCTGGGTTCAACTCCAAGTACCCACAGGGTGGTACAAAACCATTTGAAACCCCAGTTCTGGGACATCACGCACCCTCTTATGGCCTCTGTAAGCACTGGGCACAACCATGGTGAATGGAGGAATGTGAAAACCAAAGTATCCAAGTACAGGAAACAAAATTTGTTATTTTTAAAATAATTTTTAATACTCACTTTTTAATAAGTGTTGGTCTCCAAAATATATACCTGATGGAATTGCTTCACTTTGAAAGCTGGCAATAACTCTCTTGTGCACTTGAGGGAAAACATACTCCAAAGAACTGACCTTCAAGCCCAGCATTTCATGGCTCCCCTCCCACCTTAATGGTCACATGCTGTTACTTGGACTCTACTGTTTCTCTCTACTAAGAATTCTTTCTTCAAATAATGCAGTTCATAATGTGAACAGACTTAGAAACTGTTCCAAGACTTAGAAACTGCACAGGAAACAATAGGAAATAGAAGGGGCCAGGAACGGTCCTTAGCCTGAGGAAAGAGAAACAGAACAGCAAGTCAATAGACAAAAAAACAGGTAGACAAATCCCTGCTGAGGTGATTAATTTTATAAAACAAATAAACGTGACTATTTGCTACACCAGGGATCAATAAACCTCTTAGCAAATGTTTTCGGTTTTATACTGTTCAAGTACTTCATTGACAGTAGGCAATTGAAGAAGACAGGTTGTGTTCTCATGCATGCTATGAATTTACAAAGGTTTGGACATGGTCAAAATTGTCCAACCTTGGTGCTACAAAATGAAGCATAACGTATTCATGATACTTGCAGTTGGATCAGCAGAAAAGACCCATTTGGGGAACAGTGTTCAAGCAAAGACTTTCAGGCAGGCCAGTTTGTTCTGAAAAAAAAAAAGGAGCAAGCATAGGGGTTCTGGCTCTTCCAAGGCCTGCTAGGTAGCAAGGGTTGGCTAGAGCATGATCAACCAGTTTCTATTAAAGAGAAACAGAAAACAAGGAATATCTGCAGGGTCTGAAGACCAGCATTAGGAATGTGGGTTTTCTTTCAAGTGCAAAAGGGAATTACTGAAGGATTTGAAAGTGGAGTCTAGCATATGTATTAAAAGATTCCAGTCTGTGGTAGAGAATGGATTGGAAAGAGACATGAGGAAACCAAGGGCCCAGGATATCCTTGCTTGAATCCTGTGAGCCTACCAATATTTATTTGGTGTCTATATGCTGATTTTATTCACCCTGTGAGAGTTTATCATTCATGCAACGTAGTTGCAGCTTCTCAAAATTAAAATATAGGAAAGAAACCTGTTTGTTCAAAGTGACCAAGGGAGGAAGTCAAGTCAGAAAGTTGAATTCCAAAGTCTGAGCCACTGCCCACAATTTTTGGTGTAAGTTGATTTTCCCACCACTGTTGACAGAAGAGTTTGTAGCATCACCTTTGGCTTTGTGGTTTTTGTTGCTGAAAGCCTGTTTTTGGTGTCCAAGTGCAGAAGACATAGTGGTGGCATCAGCAGCCTTCTCATTCCCAATATGGTGTGCCAGAGGAGGTGCTTCAATACAGTTACTTAGAACTACCTATACTGGTAAAACAACTGGTCAGCTTCAGAGCCCTGAGGAAGCCTAAGCCCCTAGGAGACAGAAAGAGGAAGATAAGCAGGGAGATGGGGGGGGGCGTGCACACAAAGTTGAGGAGATGGCGAGCAGGTGAAGAGCTAGGAAGATCTTGAGGAGAAGGGAGTGGAGCAGAGGGAAGAGGAACAGAGAGGAGGGAAAAGGAGGGGAGAGGATTTTCTTCAATTGTGCTGAGCATCTGAATAAGTTTAAAGGGAAGGAAAATTTACCCTGTGAAAAATGCATTAACTCACCTATTCTGATGCCTTAATATTTACATAAAAGTAAATAAAGACCTAGAGAGATCAGACAGTATGCCGAAGATTCTGCAGTCAGTGTGAGGATGAGGACTAGAAAGTAAATCCAACCTGTCACCTTGTGCGCCCTTGGGTACCATGTGCCAGGTCATTTGACTGATGACTGATTCAGCCCTCCCTACATGTGCAGTTGAGCTGGCCATTTTGTCTTCAGAAGACTCTCTACTTAGAAATTGGTTTTAGCCCCAAGTGACAGCTCATGCTGGTGTGGATGTGGAGCAAAGGGAACACATCCTCCATTGCTGGAGTGCAAACTTGTATAGCCACTATGGAAATCAATATGGGGCTCTGTATTGGGAATCAATCTACCTCAAGACCAGTCATACCACTCTTGGGTATATACCCAAAGGATGCTCCAACCTACCACAAAGACACTTGCTCAACTATGCTCATTACAGCTTTATTGATAATAGCCAGAAACTAGAAGCAACCTACATGTCTCTCAACCAAAGGATGGATTCAAAAAAAAGGTGGCACATTTACACAGTGGAGTATTACTCAACTGATGTAAAAAATGACATTATAAAATTTTCAGGCAAATGGATGAAACTAGAAAAAAAGTAATCCTAAGTGAGGTAACCCAGACCCAGAAAGACAAATATGGTATATATTCACTTATAAGTGGACATTAGCTTGTAAGTAAATGATAACAAAGCTACAATCTATATGTAGACCCATGGAGGTTAGGTAAAGAAGATGTCTCAGTGGGGTCTGCATGGCTCTCCTATAGAAGGAGAAATAGAATATATTTTGCTATTTGGCTGGATCAGATGGGGAAGGGAGCCAGAGAGATCAAGTGGGGTGGGGTTTGGTGGAGGGAGAGAGTGTAGGGAGTGACAGCTGTGTAGATGGAAGTTTCTGTCCCACCTGGTCCCACAGCTGTTCAGTTGCAAATAAACAGACAGAGGCTTATATTAATTATAAACTGTTTGACCTATTGCTCAGACTTATTACTAACTAGATCTTGCAACTTAAATTTACCCATAATTCCTTTCTATGTTTAGCCACATGACTTGGCACCTTTTCTCAGTAAGGCATTCCCATCTTGCTTCCTCTGCATCTGGCTGGCGACTGCATCTCTGCCTTTCTTTTTCCCAGAATTCTGCTAGTCTTGTTGCCCTGCCTATAGTTTCTGCCTGGTTACTGGTCAATAAGCATTTTATTAAGCAAATACAAGTGACAAATCTTCACAGTGTACAAGAGCATTATCCCGCAGCACAGCTGGAACTGGGGAACATTGGGTGGTGTGGAAACCTAGCGCAGTGGAGACTTCCTGGAATTTATGAGTGTGGCTCTAGTGAGGACTCCTAGTATTGGGAACTCCTAGATGACCTTGTCTGAACTGGCCATCTCTTGTAGCCAAAGAAGGCTCTCAGTGGCATCATGGGTTGCATTTGATTGAGTTATTGGCCAAGAACCCCAAACACCCCATGCTGATGTTAGGACAGAAGATTGCTCTCTTCAAATTAACAACAAGGTCCCTTTACAGAGTACAACATCCACACAGTTCACTGAAGGCAAAGAGGTCAAGCTGTACCTGCCTGGAGACTTCACCCCTACATTCTGGTCTTTTTGGTGTGAGAAGGTACTCTGTAGGCTACCGAAAGAGAAACGTGGACACCAACCCAGCCATAAAACCTTTGATCTACAGTCAGTTCTGTCTGCAAGATGTGCTGGGGCAATGGTGGTGCAGAACTTGTGGGAGTGGCCAACCAATGTCTTTATTTAACTTGAAGCCCATGCCTCAAGAGGCCTATGCCCGACATTGCCTGGATGGCAGGAACCTGAGACCAGATAGCTCATGTAGAACTAAACATAAACTGCTCTGAAAAAAAAATCAGTGAAATGATTCCTAATGATATTCTGCTATACTCATAGATTGGTACCTTGTCCAGCATCAGGGAGGTAATGTTGGCATTGGAGAAATGATCATGGCAACAGAGAGACTTCCTCTGTCAGCAGATGGGAGCAGATGCAGAAACTCACAGCCGGACATTATGTGGAGAGAGTCTAAATTGGAAATCTCCATTGGGTCTCTCCCCTCAGAGCTCAGGGAACCCTTGGAAAGAATGTCGGGGTCATAGGGGACGGAGGACACCAGGAGAACACGGCTCACTGAATCAACTAAGCAAGGCTCAGATGGGCTCATAGAGACTGAGGCAGCGAGCTGGAGGTCTGGATGGGCCTGCGTTAGGTCCTCTGCCTATATCATGCGCCAGTCAGCTTGGTATTTCAGTGGGACTCCGAACGTGGAGCAAGTGTGTCTTTGACTCTGCCTGCTCTTGGGATTGTTTTCCTCCTGTTCAGTTGCCGTGTTCAGTCTTGGTGGGAGGGCTTTTGCCTTGTCGTCTGCATTTTGTTTTTGTCGTGTTTGGTTGCTGTCTCTTGGAGGCCTGCTCTTTTCTGAAGCGAGACAGAGCTGGAGTGGATTCAGGGCAGGTGTGTGGGGAGGGCAAGGGCCTGGGAAGAGTGGACGGAGGGGAATCTGGGGTTGTGATGTATTGAATGAGAGAAGAATCTATTTTCAACTTAAAGAGGAAAAAGAAATGTGCTTTGATTGTGTTTTGTTTCCCTTCCTTTCGGTACAATGTTTTTCTATCAGAAATGTGATTTTCATCAAGTAGGGAAGGGCAAGATGAAATTTGAAGACAAAGTCTGGACATTTCTCTTTTCTTCATTGCCCATGCATGTTCACCCAGAGCACGGAGCATATTTTTTTTAGCTGTTTGATTAAAGGCTGTCAGGCTGACATTGTGCAGTGGCTACCTCTACTAACCTCCCAGGATGGAAGGACCGCAGTGTTCCAGGGATGTTAGCCCATTGCTAGTAGTGCAGTGCCATCTGCTGGTGATGTCAGTATTTACAGTTACCTGCCGGAAATGGATAATCCTTGAGGTGATGGATGGATCCTCTTTGTTTTTAATATTGCTTTAACAGTGTTTAGAGGAGCGAGGGGAGGGATAGGATAATTCCGTTGTCTTATAAAAGAGATCCTCTTAATTTCCTGTGAAAAATGACGGGGCCTGTGCCCTCACCAGAGAGAGCCCAACCAACCAGAGAGAATGTGCCTGAGTGTTCAGATGATTTGCCAGGAGAAAGAGAAGCTGAAGGAGGTTGCCGGGCGCCACCCAGTGGACTCATACAGACTCAGCAAGAATGGAAGGGTGCAGGCTGTGTTTCACAGATCTCCAAACCTTTGGAGAAACAAATAAAGCCCAAGTGTCTCTGTCTATCTAGACTGCCATATCTTTAGAAGCGATATCTTCCCCACTACTTGTTTCCCAGTAAGGTTTTTGCTCCATTAAGTATAGCAAAAGGGTTTTAAGACACACTGCCGCCTGCCTCTGCCTCCTGCAATCTCTGTGAGTTCGAGGCCAGCCTGATCTACAAGAGCTAGTTCTAGGACTGGCTCCAAAGCAACACACAGAGAAACCCTGTCTCGAAAAACCCCCAAAAAAGGACACACTGCCAACAAGCGAGGCTTCTCTGGATTCATCCACTGGATTTCATTCAGGCATAGATGAACCCAGAAAAGCCATCGAAGGTAGCAGGAGCTCGGACAAACATTAAATCCAACAAGTGCTTCCATTTTTCTCATTCAAGAAGTGCCAAAATTTCCCAGTCCCGTCCTGTTTAGGGTGCGGCATCTGTGAAGGAGGGTCATGGCTTAACAAAGGAACTGTGCCACTGTGGTTCAAACAGTTTGAGGTGAAGACTCATCCCAGAGCAGTGGTCCTCAACCTTCCTCATGCTGACACCCTTTAATACAGTTCCTGAGGTTGAGGTGATTCCCCAACCATAAAATTATTTTGGTTGCCACTTCATAAGTGTAATTTTGCTACTATCACGAATTGTAATGTAAATAGCTGATATTTTGATGGTCTTAGGCGACCCACTCGTTGAGAAACCACTGTCCTGCATTATACAGGTGGTGGTCACTGTAATCATAAGTGTCCTTGAGAAAAGGAAACGGAAAGAGAAATGTCAGAGGCGTCGACTGTGAGGATGGAGAAGGAGGTTGGGAGCAGATGGCCAACCCTGCTCAGGCCTCAACAGCCTGTACTACGAGAGGCAAAGAGTGGATCCACCCTGGCAGCCTATGTCTTGATTTTATTCTCGGAAGATCCACTTTAGATGTATGATTCCTAACTTCAAGAGAATAAACTTTTGTTGTTTTAAATCACTGAGTTTGTGGTGATTTGTTTCAGCAATGGAAGGAATGACCATTGCATATCTCCAATAAATCAAGGCTTTTACATAACTGTTATGCTGTCCCAGGATTATGAATTTCTCATTGCCAGCAGATATTCCATTCAAATTTCCTTGATTTTATAGCTCTGCTCATCTGTTGATGTCACCACCAATTTAGCACATCTGCTTATCCCACTAGACCATGAGCTTGTCAAGGTGAGGGGTCCATCTGGTCTAGAAGCAGATTCCTTACAGTGTCTGAGTTCGAACATAAAGCGTGTGTGTGTGGGTGTGTGGGGGTGAAGAACAAGCAAATTCAGTACTGGAGCACTTCAATGATAGTTTTCACGAGCCTGGCTTATGGTGGGCAAGCACTCTACCATACCACTGAAACAGAGCCCAAGACGTCAGAGTAGGAATTTTTAGTGTCCTAGAGATTTGTGTTTAATGAAAAGAAAGAACTGAAGTTCTGAAACAGCAGGCTCATGCCACAGCTATTCTCCACTTCTGGTAAGTTCACAACACAGCTATTCTGCATTACCCATAAGTTAGTTACTTTTAGAAGGGGATAACCATTCAGGATTTTCCTTTGCATAGAGAAGTTTATTGCTGGTTAAACAAGGTCCAGGCCTCGGATGCAGGGAGTTCTTGTTTCTGTATTGTGTGTACTCGATGCCATGATGTTGTAGTGTGTAGTGCTGCTTAGGATTTTTATTTTCATGCTAAGGGTTGTTCTTATAAGGGATTGTGGTGGCAGTAGATGAGGAAATGAAATGGTGCTATGAGCTTTACCTGAAAACGTCTACTTCCAATTTCTGCATACCAGCAGGCGCTTCATGAATTATCCCAGGTGCCATGTAAGTGTCCAAACATCAGAAGCATTGTTTTCATAAATTATAGGCAATTTATCTACTAGAATTTTAATTGAAACTGCCTCTGGAAATTACTATGAATTCTGTTTCGCCAAATAGAAATAGAAGACCCAGAGAAAGATGGGAACACTATCTAGATCACTTTAGAGGAAAGGAATTCCAAGTGTGTTAGTTACCTCAGTATTCCGTATAAGACATGTAAATATGGATTCAGGCTCTGTAATCCATAGTTGTATTTGTCTTTAAAATGGGTTTTCTAGTGGAGTACACCTGTCTACTCAGTCTGAGATGTAGTCTCTACCGTGGGGACAGTTGCTTCTATGGCTGGGTAGGAACCCCAGTGCCTGTGTGTATACATGAGTGAATCCTGAGTGCCCAGCTAAGTGCAGGGCTAAGCGCAGGTTGAGATCAGGCTGCCAACAGGAGCACTTTCATTCAACTCTGCTACCCATTTCTTGACATTTCTTCTATGGCCTAAGTTTTAAACAAAAATGTTATCATCATACTGAGTCTGTAAGTACAGAAATGTCATCAAAATCACTATGGAAGTTACTTGTCTTTTCCTCTCAGTAAACACAGTTTAAGTAAGAACACACTAAACAATGTTCCAGACACTGAAGATATGTTGCCAATCCCTATGCCTGAAACACCGTCAGAAGGAAAGTAAGTTTTTAAAACCAACTATGAGCAGTGGTTCTCAACCTTCCTAACACCTGCAACCCTTTAATACCACTCTCCATGATGTGGTGACCCCAACTATAAAATTATTTTCATTGCTACTTTATAACTAATTTAGCTACTGTTATGAGTTGTAATGTAAACTTCTGTGCTTTCCGATGGTCTTAGGCAACCCCTGTAAAGGGTCATTCGATCCCAAAGGGGTTATAGGCTGAGAACCACTGAACTATGACAATAAAATAAACATTTGGCATGAAGTGCAGGATTTTTGCTTGTTCGCAGCACTCAGATGGAATCCAGGGTCTTACACATCCTCAACAGCTGCTCTACCACAGAGTCACATTCCAAGTTCCAGAAGTTATTTTGAGCTGGACTTTTTATAACTCTTCACTGCCCAGAGATAAAAAAGTTATCCTGAAATGGGATATCGAGTCATGTACTACACACAGATAAGTGAAAAAGTTTTAGCAATTTGAGATCGCGTTCTTGACAGTGTGGAGAAAACAGAGGTCATGGTGTGGAACTGCCAGGAAAGCAGGCACACATGAAGGCAGGGGAGAGGACACACGGACCTCTGGAGTGACTTAAGCAGGTGTGGGGAAGAAAGGTCACTCCAGTGTCAGAAACACTAGACTACCAGGAGGATAGAGTGGACATCTTAGAAGCCTAATGTGCAAAGTTGAATAAAAATAATAAAGATGCATTTCACTGTGCATCTGAAAAATGCTTTATGAAAGCCTGAATCTCCTTGTTCCTTATCTTGAAATTTGTATAGGAAAGAAAAGGAATATTGGTAAGACTTATGAAAAGTTTCCCATGTAAGTTCTGTTACTCCTCTGCAAATGTCTTTCTTTTGTTAGAAGGTTACCTCAAGAGGATAACACTTGAAACACTTACAATCCCATTCTGAAGGGTTTTTATTTGTTTGTTTGGTTTGTTGGTTTGCTTGATACAGGGTCTTACTGTATAGCTCAGGCTGGCTTTGACCGTGTGGCAATTTCCCAGAGCCTGCCTCCTGTGGGCCAAGGAGTGTGTGAACCATGCATGGTTTTTCGCTGAAGCATCCTTGTTTTTGTTTAGGGACACTATGGGCTTATGTTGAATTCTCTAATATATTTGTTCTTTTGTTTAAGGATAAGTATGTCCATAACCACTTTTATTCAAGGAGATATGGAACTAGGTCCAAATGAAGCCATGGATCCAACATATTGTGCAAGTGAATGCCCTGTAATGGTGGTGGGAGGGGCTTCCTTCAGCTGCTGCCATGCACTCAGCTTGGCAACAGACATAGGTATCATCAGGTCAGGTAGAGCATCTACCTGGACATTGGCTACTCCCATCTTTTGAAAGGCTGACTGTGAGTGCTAACAGCTGAGAGTGAAGCAAAGTCTATCTAACCATAACTTGTTCTTTGCATTTGATAGGGGTGGTTAAAGGTCTATAAAATCTGAGCATATTTTTGACCCTTGGATTTGTACATTCTCCCTCATTTGTTATAAAAAGATTCAAGGAACCATGTGGTCTGGCAAGAAAGGGAAGAAAAAAGGCGGAGTGATCAAAAGTTGTGTGTCTTTTTCATGCAGGATTTTAATGACTCCATTTCTCAGAAGAAATTTTAGCTTATCGATTTTATTTTCCTCAGAAGATCATGCTGTAATCCATGAAAATCCATTTTCTTAGGTTTAATAATTGATTACTAAATGCTGCAAGGGCTTCCTGGCCTGTTTGAAATCAGGTGAATAAGCTCTGGAGTGTTTTATTCTTGTGCTGGCACCAAGAAGAAAAATCACTGTCTTTTTATATATTGATCATGGTAAAATATATGAGGAAGGGAACATAAAAGATGAACAGATATTCTGGGGCTCAGTTTCAGGGGTTTTTATGCATGATAGTTAAGCCTGGTGTCTTTTATACCTTTAGTGAGATAGTACATTCTGGTAAAAGTTTGTGGCAGAGCTTACCTCTTGTGGCAAGGAAACAGTAGTCTTCAAAGTATACATCAGTGACCCACCTCTTACAATAAAGCCCCTCCTCCTTAAACTTCTATCATCTTCCTATGGGGCCACAGCTGAGAATCAGACTGTCATATGGACATTTGTGTAACATTCTAGATCCAAACCATCCCACTGTGTGGGATGACTGCTGAGTTTACTTAGAAAGAGGTATCATCTGTCTTTAAGATAGATATATACATTCATATTACCTCTATTTACAAGCTATCCATCTACCTTTCCTTTTATTGAGAGAGATTGGGGTTTATACTTATCATCTGTTTATCTTTCTATCCATCCATCCATCCATCCATCCATCCATCCATCCATCCATCCACCAAGCCACCCATCCATCCATCTATCCACCTACCCAGCCATCCACCAAGCCATCCATCCACCCACCCATCCATCCATCCATCCATCCATCCACCCATCCATCCACCCACCCACCCACCATCTATCTACTGATAGTCACATACACACATAGTTATATAAACACACTTATACATGCACATCCTATTGTTTCATTTCTTATTTGAAGCCAAAACCAGTTAAACATTATATTATCTGGTATATAATAAATATGTGAACACACACTCACACAGTTCCATCCATACATAGACTCACACAAACACTTTTACATACAATTGAACTCATACATTCAGCCATACTTATACACCTCACTCATACCTATAATACACATACTCTTAATACACACACTCTTACATACACTCACATAGACACACACATACATACACTCTGTCATTCACAGTCATTCAATCACACATATACTTACACGCATATACACACTCTCACACACATTCACACATTTACTTCAACAACTGAAATGAACGAGTCTGTGGTCTTCACATGATGCCAAGGTTGGCTTAGATTAGGGGATATTAAATTAGATTAAGGGGACAAATGATCCTTTCCAGGAGATGCCAGCTGCACCCTGGTGTCCTCAGGCTTGAAGTTCAGAGAAGAGTGAAGGCAGCAATCTCCTTTGGGGCTCAGCCCTGCTTTACTATCCACGAGGGACAAGCAACTGTCCTCTGCTGAGAACCCAGGCTCTAGCAGACCCTTTTCATAGGCTTGAACGGTATGCAGCAGTTGTTAAAAAGAAGCCATGTATCTTGGACTCTCCTTACTAGGGTTTTTGTCAATGTTACCCAAACTAGAGTTTTCTGAACTGAAAGAAGAAGAAGGAAGATCTGTCTTTTACTTGTGAGTCCTGGCACATGGGACCACATCAGCCCAGAATCTGCTTCAGGAAGTGAGGGAAGATGTAACTGAGGAGGGGAAGCAAACAACAAGGCATTTCAAACTGCAAGAGCTTTTGTTGAATAAATACAGCCTGAGTCAACACATAGAGGAAATGACAGAGGAAAGATCTGTGGAGACAAAAGTATTTACCAGTGATTTGGAAAATAAAAGCCACAGTTATGTTAACCATCCCTTAAGAGGCTTTGTGGATTGGAGAAGACTCAATCCTGCTTCAGAACTGCTACTGACTTCTCCATTACTGTGGCACAGGTCTAGTAAAAAAGGTCTAGTTTTCTTAATTTACATGTTTGTGATACTTGCTTGAAAATATTCTGGAAAGGAGAGTGTCATTTTAAGATTCTGAGTACCCAAAGCTATTTTTGAAGATTTTTCTTTTTTTGTCTCACATTGTTTTTAGGGGGCATTGTTTACCTTATTGGTCTTTTACTTGTATATTATGGTTTCTGATTTTGCATTTTTATAGGCTTTGTGTGTGTGTGTCCCTGTGAAGGTGTGTGTATGTGTGTGTCTGTGTGTGTCCATGCAGATGTGTCTCTGTGAAGATGTATGTGTGTCTGTGTCCATGCATATGTGTGTTTGTTCCTCTGAAGGTGTGTGTATGTGTGTGTCTGTGTGTGTGTCCCTGTGAAGATGTGTGTGTCTGTAATGTGTGTGTCTGTGTATGTGTATGTGTGTCCCCCTGTGAAGGTGTGCGTATGTGTGCCCCTGTGAAGATGTGTGTGTCTGTGTGTGTGTATATGTGCGTGTGTGTATGCATTTCTAGTGCTCTTTCTCTGTTTATTTTTGTTTGTTCATCTTGTTTTAGCCTTGTTTATTTGTCTTTTTTATTGGCCTGTTTGTTTTCTTAAGAGAGAAAAACAACTTGGAGTTGGAAGGGTCAAGAGGTAGGGAATATCTGGGAGGAGATGAGGGAGGGGAAATAGTGATCAGAATATGTTGTATTTAAAAACCCTTTATTTTCAATAAAAATATAATAAAAGATTCTAAGTACTATTCTAAAGATTCTCTGTGTGTTGTGTAAACACATTTAGCATTATGAACCAAAATTTTTGAAGAAATGACTTACTTTCAGATGGAAATACTAACTAGAGATGGACTTGTCAAGGTGCTAACCATTTGTTCCACAGGGCATACTTTTCCCCTAAGTATTAAGCCATTGAATTTGCTGATTTCCTGGTTGTTTACACATCCTTCCCATCCCACTCCACTTATTTGCACAACCATAGACCAGGCCATATGGTCACGATATCCGTAATTTCATATTTGAAACAACTTAGAAAAAAGATGTTCTGAGTCCTGAAAACCCAATGGCATACAACATTGGCTACTGAAATGCTCCTTGGATCTCTGGCAAGCAGTTCCATGGAAATCAATGCCCCAGAATTTACACATGGCTGTCTCTAACTTAAAGTTCTGGATGCTGCATTCTCACTAGCCCAGGGGCATCCCTCCCCAACAGTGTCTACCTGGCCTATTATCTTTGCCTTTCCTCTTGCTGTTCTATGCTTTTCCTTGTGGACTTTGCTGTAACCCACAGCCTGTGTGATGAATGGGGTTTTGTCTCTGGCGCTCACATGGCAGCAGCAGTCTGCTAGAACATCGTCTTCCTTTGCATCTGGGAGTGAGTCTTCCTGCGAACTCGTTCTTTAGAAAACAAGGATGCCTAAGGAACTAAATTGTGTGTGCAAAGAAGACACGTATTTTGGACACGAAGAGGTAGAGAATAGATGTATTCCTTGGGAAAATCCACATTAAATAAAATTAAATGCCTTACTGGGTGTTAGGCTTTTAGCTGTTGTGTTTTGTGTTTCGATGGGAACTACTAGGAATAAAACATCTAATGAAATTAAACCTCGTCACTGGCTTCCGGTGCTGGACATACCTGTGTTGTTATCACCTTCTTTGCTTCATAGGTAAACTGAGATGCACAGCAGGTAAGAGATACAGACATCCCACACTAGCAGAGTAGGTGTTTTGTATAAAATGACTCTGTGACATTTGTTCTGCATTGTGTGACCCCCCCCCAATAGTAAAGGTGCTGTTGGCTTTAGCAGAATGGGCTCACTTTGCCCTTCTGAGCCTCACAGCCCTCGTATTTATTGCTTTCTCTAGTTCCTCTCGTATAATTAGTTAACCCTATTGTGACTTACCAACTTCCCTGAAGGCTGTAATGTGGCTTTCTCAGACACAGAAACTTCTAGACAGATATTAACAGAACCGAAACAAACATTAGGCTGAGACCTAATTGAGATTTAATTGCAGCCATCTATCTAATATGTATATTTGCATTTCATTATACTTACATTATTTTAAATATATATGTGTATATATATATATTTAATGGAAGTTCACCCCCAGACTGTCTAAGAACTAGTGTATTTTTTGTTCTCCAATTGACCATTGTTCTCCAAGCAAACAAACCACCAAATTCTCAAGAATTTAAATTTAGAGATCTTCAAACCATCATTATATGGTATTGAGAACCAGACCTAAAAAATCATGGTTAGGATCCAAGACAAACTTGACAACATCATTCAGACTTCACAAAAATGTAGCTATGAGATGTGGAGATGGTTCAGTTATTAAAGGACTTGCTTTGGGAGTGTGGAGACTTGGGTCTGGACCACGGAACCAATGTAAACAGCTGGGTATGGCAGCACATGCCTATAATCCTAGCAAAGATGAGATGGGAGGTGGAGTCAGGTGGGTCCTTGGGAACTCTCTTGGCCTATATGGTGATGTTCCAGGCCAATGAGAGAGCTTATCTCAAACAGAAAGGTGGAAGGTGCCTGTCACGGTTTCATTGTAAAATGTTCCCCAGACCTCATGTGACTGATCATGCTATCTACAGCTAGTAGGTTGATCATGCTATCTGTAGCTGGTAGTGCTCTTTGGGAAGGGTGTGGGATCTTCAAAAGGTGGAACCTCGAGGCCACTGGTGGCAGGCCTTTGTTAGGGAATATTATTTTAAGGTGTGTTACTTTTGTTTATTTTGCATTTGTTTAACTCTGTGAAGCTGTGTTACTGTGCCTGTCTAAAACACCTGATGGTCTAATAAAGAGCTGAATGGCCAATAGAGAGGCAGAAAAGAGTAATAGGCTGGCAGGAAGAGAGGATAAATATGAGGAGAAATCTGGGAGAAAGGCAATCTGGGAATGAGAGGAGGAGGAGGATGACTTCAGGGGCCAGACATCTAGCCACCCAGCCACCCAGCTACACAGCCACCCAGCCACCCAGCCACCCAGCTACACAGCCACCCAGCCACCCAGCTACACAGCCACCTAGCCACCCAGCTACACAGCCACCCAGCCACCCAGCTACACAGCCACCCAGCCACCCAGCTACACAGCCAGACATGGAATAAGAAAGAAAGAAAAGGTATACAGGAATAGGGGAAGATAATAGCACTGAGGCCAAAGATAGATGGGATCATTTAAGAAAAACTGGCAAGAAACAAGCCAAGCTAAGGCTGACATTCATAACAAAAATAAGCCTACGTGTATGATTTATTTGGGAGCTGGGTGGTGCCCCCCCACGAAAAAAATCCAAAAGAGTAATAAGAGTAAAATATGTAACAATAGGCCTTGATGCTTTATAGTTTGGCCCCACTTCCTGTTCTAACTTTGAGTGTGGGTGCAGTATGAAAAAGCAAGGTGCCTGATCTTGCCACCATGACTTCCCTGCCAGGTGGACTCTGTCCCTCTGGAATGGTAAGGCAACATAAGCCCTTTCTCTTTCAAGTTGTTTTTGTTGAGGTATTTTATCATAGCAAAGAAAAAAGTAACTAAGATAGTGCCTGAGGACTAACACCAGAGGTTGTCCTCTGAGCTCCACATGAGTGTACCTGCACCTTATGGAGACACACACACACACACACACACACACACACACACACACACCCCTATGACAGAAGAGAAACCAAAGGTTGTAGATAGGGCTATGGTCTGTTGCCAATGTGGAGAAACAAAAATAAGTGAAAACCCTCCAGGGAGCTGGATGGTTTAGAAATTAAGAGTATTTGTTCTTGCAGAGAACCTGAGTTTGGTTCACAAGTGCCTGTAACTATAGCTGCTTCTTCTGACTTTTGTGGGCACCTGCACGTAGGGGGCATTACACACACAGACACACAGACACAGACACACACAAACACACACACCTTTTAAAAATCTTAAGCCACTCTCCAATCACAACTTTGCAAGGCAGGTGGCAGTATCTAAATAAGCCAAACATTCTCTTGTCATGTGACCCACCTTCATGGCTCCATGTTTTACCCAAGAATATGAAAGATATGTCCATACGAAAACTTGGACATAGACAATTATAGCAGCTGTATTCATAGCTGCCCAGATTGGAAGTTGCCAACATGGTTTTCAGCAGGTGAAAGTCTGCTTGTGGTAAGAAAGCATTAAATCTTCCTTTTTCCTTTATAGCCTCTCAGAAAGCAGACTATAAATGAAAATATTTGAAAATTTCACTTTTATTCTTACTTTTTCTCAAGGGAGACCGAAAAAGGAAAGTGTAACACAAATCATTGTTCCTGGAAATGAAGGAAGGAGGGAATATATAAAGGTGGGAGATGAAGTGAAGAGACAAGTATGGAGTGGGGGGAGATTAGTCAGGAGTGGGAGGGAGAAAGATTAGGCTGGTTCTGAAAGAGCGGCATGTTATTTAACTGAGAACTCCGAAGCCTGGCAAAGGCGATGCGTTTACAAAGCCCAACTCATACAGACTTCAGAACTGCTATGAACATGGCATAGCATGGAAATCAAACAGGAGCTGCCTGTGAGTACCCCACTCTTGCTCACCCATGCCTTCAGAAGTGAGTGACCTGATCACCCAGGTCTGCAGATGGGCCTTGAGCAACTCCTGTTTTCTTAACATGACTTGGCGCGGAGTTGTAAACCTTGGCTCAGGAGGTCTGGTTTTGCAGTGACCTGCCAAAGAGCCTCACAACTTAGTGCTGGGCACACACTTTGCTGAGGAACACCGTGAGCCAAATTGGCCTTGGCTCTGCAGAAACGAATGATTCTAAGTTACCAGAGGAAAAAGGAAGTCGGGTGCCTTCGTTCTGATCATGCAAGTAAAGTTAACTAAAACGGACCAGTTTCCCCGTCTCCCATAAGGGAAACAGCAACTGTAAATGTGAGACAGATACCTCAAGCCCCAAATTCTGTACAACACTACAATGTTCCTTTCCTTTCTTTATTTTCATTTTCATTTTATGCTTTAGATTTTCCTTCAAAAAATCATGCCTAAGTTATCTTTAAACTTCCATACAGCCTGGCTGTGTATCAGTTATCCTGAGAAATTCTAAAGTCAGAGTGCATTAATCTCAGAATCTGGATCTTTGTCACATACTCATTCCTAGTGTTCTGGCTAAATCGCCCCATGTCATTGGATTTATTGGTGGCAAGGTTATTTTCCAGTTGTCAAAAAACTTTTTTTCCTATTTAAGAGTCAGAAATAGAAACATTCACTCATAAAGGAAGTGAATAATTTGGAACATGAACAACATAAGTATTTATTTGAAAACTCATTTTCCATTTCAGTTAAAATGGCAAATCAGCGCTAGCAGTTTCTCACCGCTAATTCTAGTTTGCTCTCACAGTTGCTTCTTTCCATAATATTCAGATACTGCTACAGAAAACTGTTTCACAACTTTTCTAGAAAAAATACAGACTCTCTAATAGAAAGTTCATTAAAACAATAAAACTGGGCAATAGAAAGCTAAGGTACTGAACAAAACTGACATGAACACAAATAAATAAATATGTACAGAAGAGACATTGCCAATGACAAAGAAAATCTTTACACCGCAGGAACCAGTGACAAGAATGGAGATTGTCTCAGGACGCTAGACCAAACCTCTAATGCAGCACAGGGAAGAGAGAGGGCGGGGAGTGAGGAACCAGAGTATGAACTGGTACTGTCTTACAGGTGGGTGGAGGCCGGAGTCTAGCCCTCCAGTGGAATTCCTGCCCCGGTCTTCTGAGGGGCCAAATGCACATGAAGCCACATACTTGGAACTGAAGGTAGAATTTGGATCAGGCTTAGAAATCCACTTGCACCTATTTCTAGGCTGGTGTTTCTTCTTCTTACCTTGCCATCAAACATTTTTCAAGTGGAGCTGACATTCTTGCCAAATATGAAAAAATAAAAAGGTTTCTCTCATATCTGAATACTTGTAAGTAAAAATCAAAAGCAAAGCCATTTTCGAAGCTATGTCATAATTTTTATTAACTAAGCATGCACTTTGTGCAGAAGTCTCACAGTAGAAAGCTAATGAAAATCTATCGTGAACACCTAAGTTTGGGGGAGTAGGTGAATATTTTATGACTAGTGAACTTAGATTTTACCTATATGTATGTATCCTCTGGCACAATGAACAGCCTGTTGATATAAACCACAAGAAAAGGGCTGGCTCTAGTGAAGTGAATCTTAGTGACCTTAAGATTTACTATCCACTTCTCCTAAGTGGCCTCCTCCTCTGTGAAAGCCAGGCCTAACAACATTCATGTCCACCAAGATGGCAGTCCAGACTGTTAGAAAATGGAACAGCAACAACAACCCAACACCGCATTTTAACATCTTTTGCAGCCTGGCAGATAGCTTCATGATTGACACTTGGTGAGAGGAGCGGACCCTTCAGCTGTTGCAGAGCCTGCGAGGTCCTATATATCTTAGCCAAGAATGACCTGCTTTCTGCATAGAGGTTCAGGTCTGGCCTCTGGCCTCCGACTAACTCTGCTAGACTCTCTCCCTTTGTCATCCCTGTGTCACTGTCCTGCCAAATCTGGAACATGGCAGAGAACCCTGAGCAAGGTTAACGCCAGCATGTACTGAGGCCAGCAGATAGGATTCCATCACTTGAGAATAACCTATTCTCTGATTAGGCAAGTGCACATTGTTTAGGGTCGTTTAGGAGTTAGGTGAGCTGCTGAATGCTATGCATGACTTGCATGCTGCAGTCCGATCCATAATTATTACACCGTAGTGTAATATATCTCGCTAGCCCTCCTTGGGCTCTTATACACTCTGATTGGAGGGGCTCAGTGCAAACAGTTTTTAGACTAGCCATTGTAGATCTACATATTTCTAAGTTATTTTGATGAACCAAGACAGCTGTATGTCACACTGTATGTTCCTTGGAACAAAATTATCACTGGGGGAAGTCAGAGGTCTCTGAAGTTTATGGGCTCTGAAATATCTTAAAATCATTGAAGCAGGGATAGGCTCACATAGTTTCAAAAGTGTGTTCTCTCAGTGGTGAGAGGTCATTGCATACAGGGTGCTTAACTGGAATTCTCATTCTTCTCTTGAGCCTGTGGGCCCAATGAAGAGTGAAGGAGGACACGGGAGGGGGTGAGGGAGGATGCACCTATTTGTTCTTAACTTCCAGGAGGTACACTTTATGCCAAGTGCACATTCAGCTGGATTCATGTGCGTGGGACGATGGTGATGCTTAAGCTGTATAACTTGAGATGTTAGAAATTTATACAG
The DNA here is from genome assembly GCA_004026605.1 of Ondatra zibethicus. Taxonomy (NCBI): domain Eukaryota; kingdom Metazoa; phylum Chordata; class Mammalia; order Rodentia; family Cricetidae; genus Ondatra; species Ondatra zibethicus. Next base: position 100,368 of record PVIU01002412.1, read on the forward strand.
CATATTAACGAGATCAAATTTCAGAAATACTCTTTTAGCAAGTTATGTTCATGAAAGTTAAATATTTGACATAATAGGAAAAAATAACATTTAATATTATATGGGTCAAATATTAAACATCTTTTCTACTTATGGTTGAAATTTCACTGAAGAAAAGAAAGAGATGCTGCTATATTCATAGAAAATAGCATTGGAATAGAACCCGAGAGCATCCAAAATCACTACAAACATTAATCAGTGTGTTTTCTACTTAGTCTTTATGAAGGTCAGGCCACATCCAAGCATCTCACATCCAGGTGAGATGGGGTAGATGAGATCTAAACTAGAATTTACTCTTGGGTTTCTTCCTCTTGTATCTTCTGATTTTAATGCCTTTTCCCTCAAATTCTGATGAGTTTGATTCAATTACTCATTCTAAGAAGTCCTGTCTTCTTGCAGTGTTCAGTGTCTTTTCAGTTCTGAAGTGTGATGACTGAGGCTTGTCCACAGAAGAAATATTCTGAAAAGATGAATTCTGCATCCCACAAGAGCTTCTCTAACAAGATCCAGTCCTGAAGGTTCTGCATTTACCTAGGGAACAGCACAGCGCCTTCTGCTGGGCATAGCTTTCACTGCTTGTAAAGGTTTACACTTCTCCAGACAGGTTCTTCCCCCCGCCCCCTTACACGTTAAAACTTTGTACTGTGGCTGAATGTATCTGACAGGATAATATTTTTATAGAAGTTATCTGAATGAGCATTACAGTAACCTTTGACCTTATCAATAACCTGATGGACAGGGATGATTGACGTCTGCTCTCCACCAGCATGGGTCAGTTTTGACAAGGACTTGTCCATGGAAGTGCTGTCTGTAAGAAATGATACGAGAGATTCAGTTGCAGGATGAGCAAGTGACAAGGCTGAGCCATGACACTCAATAAGCACACCAAGGAGTGGGTGCCCTGGGTCCCTGACCAGTTAGGGAATAGGCAGTCCTCAAATATGATCCCCCTGCAAATGCACTTTTAATATTCTTGAATGTCAACTTACTTTCAAGTAATTTCTGTCATGGCTTGTTCCAACAAATATTCCCCCAAATGCCGTTTTTCGGAGTTAATGATTCTGAACATTTTTTTCCAAAAACATATGCACAAAATGCCCACAAAGTCATGAATGAGTTAAAAATTGAAATTAAAATGTGCTGAAATACTCATGAAAAAAAAGATGTGATATCTGAGTATGTTCTCCAAATCATATGGAGTAGGGAAAATGAAAATATAGCTACCTCTGAGTTTACACATGCAAGGAGACTCACTACACTCTACTTGGTATGTAAATTTGACACTGCCATAAAAATTTTTGACAAAATTTAGTTTAAGTGTTTTTGGAGTATAAATGTGAATTTAAGTAAACATGGAAGACTACTGAGTGTGTTTCCTTGTGATTGCTAGTTTGACATGAATGGAAGAGAACAGAAGAATTATTATTATAAAATCAAAATTCCCTTCACTGGAAATATCCAGAAGCAATAATGTCAGAGATATTAATAGCAACTGAGGACCAGTCAATAAATGTTTAGAATTTTTCTGTCATAGATAAGTATATATTAGCTTTTTCCAGATTAAGAAACTCTAAAATTGGCTTAGGTAATGTTCTGAAAGTTGACATTCATACCACTCTTATTATCTATGTAAGTGTTTATGTTTCTATGAATATGATCAGTGTCTGTCTTCCCCCTCCTGGTACACTTTGGGAAAAGTTTTACCCTCTGATTAACCGAAGTACAGACTTCAGAGTGATGATAAAGAAAAAAACATGGCTTCATTATAGTCATATCTCCTCTATACTTCTGTGAGGGAGACAAGGCAATGCTTCTCCCAAACACTGATGTCAGCAGCCAGAGCTTCCTCCTCCAAAATTGCAGTATTTATGGCAAGCCTTTTATGTTTTGAGTAAAATGGACCCCCATTTTATGATCTGCAAAACGCATCAGTAAGTGACCAAAGTCGAAGTCATCTTCATGGTATCTGCTGCTCCACTACTGTTCTGTCTTAGGGCAAACACCAAGTCAAAAGTGGCCTAAAACAGGAAATGGTGGTGTCCTCCCCTACTAAAGGAAGCCAGGGGGAAGGAGAGATGATTCATGGGAAGATGGGCAGATGGAATGACATAATGACTGAAGCATATCCTAGCACTGATTAGAAAAAGCCTGGAGGGGCCGCAGATAAGGTCCTGCCCATGAAGCTGGCTGATTTTGTGCTTCTTTTGGGTTCCCAGATTCTCTAGCCACTGGTTTTCTGTTGAGGTTTTTTTTTCTTAAATAAATAAGGAATAATCTGTGCTTGACTTTTTTTTTTTTTAATCAAACCACAGGTCCTTAGAGAAATGTTGAGGATGCATCCATTCTTCCTGGACAGTTTCCAAGGGCACGTATTTTTAGAGACTGTAACTGGCTCCATTCCGAATACACGATCACACTGGATGGCTCTCCATACTCTACTAGAGTAGAACTCTATGTTTATGTATCCAATACATCATATTCACACACAGTGTCCCATGGATTCTGGATAAATATCACATTATGAGTAGCAAAGATTTAGACTGCATCTCTGAAAATCAGGGGCTAGAGATATGAACCATTATTTGACATCTATTGAAGGCTCAAGCGGACCAAAATAATCACCACAAAGCAGCTTGCAATCGACAAATTTCTCATTTGGGACTTCTACGAATGTACCATGGCACACCAAGTAATCCAAAAGATATTGAAAAGTAAAAAAAAAAAAAAAAGTCACATCATAACAAAAAGTTTATTATGTACTTCTTTTTTTCTGTCATTATATTACATGATATGTGACCCATTCTTCTGGAGCGTGGGGCAAATGGTACATTGCGTAGAAGGCACGGCTTGCACACCCCATGCAGAGAAGAGCTGGCACAGCCCACTATCAGAAATGTCAGATTCCAGCTCAGTGCAGGAGTACCATTGTGCTAGCTGCGAAGTACTGTGAAGAGTAAGCCATGTCGCTGGTGCAGCAAGACCCTTAGCTTAGTCCATGCAGACATTCTCATTACCTTGTACAAATTCATGCATCCAAGAGGAGCAGTATAAATTACCTGAATAGTCCACTTTTGTTGAAGGAATTCTCTTAGGAGAAATTATCTACACCATAAACATATGAATATCTAGATCAATTCCAAGAAATAAACCAACTACGTATTTCTGAGGTTATCCGGCCACTTTCTGCGCACCCCAAGCCATCCTCAGTAGGGTAGGCAGTTGTCCCACTAGCAACTGCCAGCAATTAGACTTGTAAATGAACTATAACTCGAGTGTTTGCAACATGGACAAGTATAGACACTTCACATATCTTACTCCTTCTTTAGAAAAATGTCAAATACTAGTCTGTTCAGTGCCACGCACCTCTGCTCATGTGTAATAACTAAGTGGAGTAAAACATTTTAAACGTATTTCTTTAGGAATGCAGTGTGTGCCAAGACACTACAGCTATCTGTAAAGGGCTTAATTAGTATCGAGAACTAGAAATCCTATCATTTCCCTTTGAAGTTACAAGTTTAAACCTGTCACATTTTTCACCATCAACCTCAAGTACTGCAAAATGTTCTTAATCAGGATTATTTGTGTATATGCTAGGGTCAGAACATGCAGCCACAGTCGCTGCCCTGAACAAGCAGGACACAAACAAAAGCGACATTTCTGCCAGTCCTTATTTTAAATTTAAAATTTACAATGATGATGAATAAAGTCTTTAGATGGAGTGTTCAGTTCATGGAAATCTACAGTCATCCTCTAGCAGGGATCCACCAGTCAGTATAGGTAAGTTTTGTGATGAAAATGGCTCGATGGGAAAGAACCAGGGGGAAGCTTTACATGGCCAAGAATGACTCACATGAGTGACTGTTTCTTTTGAAATAGGTGGTGGAGCTGGATTTTGATTTGGATGTGAGGTATGTTGAGTTGGAGCCAATGGAACTTGAAGATAAAGATTTCCCCAGGTTATCGGAGCTCTTCTTAATGATATTGGTAGCCGTCTTGCTCCAATCTAAAAAAAAAACAAAGGACAAGGCTTTATTAATTGGCTTATTGAAAATACAAGCTGTCCCAGAAATCCACCACTGTGTCATTTAATCTATCAAGAACAGCCAGTTTCCTAGTACACTCAGCGACTTAAGAGATACTGACATGGAAAAAGTAAGAGGCTGGGGACAGAGAACTATCTTGTTCTGACTCCATGCACATGGTACTTCGTATCCCACTTCAATATCCTATAGGTGAGAAATACTTGCAGATGTTTAAAAAGTTAGTGGCATTTTCCTTCAAATGTTATGCATCCTGAAAACAGTCTCTTCACCTAAAATTCAACTGAGAGTCTAATACTATGGCAAGGTGGGTCTACTGTAGTGGAACCTGCAGACACAAATTGTCAAATTAGATGTCAAAACTTGAGCAATTTTTAAACCTATCCAGGACACCTGTTTCTTCTCTACAACAGAACGTTCCAAGATTACAACTCAGCATCCTCACATACTCTGTTTCTACAGCCCTCTTGGGGGTTTGACTGCCCTGACAGTGTAAGGTGGGATGTTCATGGTTTCAACTGCTTCTCCAAACCTACTTAACCCCATGCCCTTACCTGAATTGTCTGCTAGCCGAAACCTGCCACAGCAGAGATGGCGCCTCCACTGCTTTTGAACATTCTCCTTCATGGCACAGTGGAAGATAAATATAAATAAGCCTATGAGAAGAGAACATGTGAATACTTAAGACAAATGGCACATTTTAAAGGATAAATATTATTAAGTCTGTGGAATTATCTTATTATTATAGAACTAAGTCACTGAGGGACAAAGATCTTAAGAAATGGAATCTTAATGCGTGTAGTAGGCAGTTCAGTCCTCTACAGAAGAACACAGGGACTTGTGCAAATTCAGAATAAGCCCATGGTCCTGTCTCTGTCTTTGCCCGTTCAGCATCCCTTATGACTTAACTATACACTCCTAAGATTCAACAATGCTTTTCATCATTGTCATCATTCCCATCTCTCCCCAACACAAGATTTCAACCCACATAGCTTCTAGGATGTCTTGCCTTGGCTGAATCTTCTCCATCTCAAGCTTCAGATATTGACAGACGTCATGTCTATGACCCCCCCAACCATATGAACATTCTTCTGTTTCTCCATGTATAAGGCTTGTTCTCACCAAACACCATCCTGACCACTCTTTCTTCAGATCTTTTAGTAACAGTCTTCTGCCTCAGACTACCCATTAACTCTCTAGAGAGGCCACTGTCTGAAGTTATAATTCATCCTTAATTTAGTCCCCTATCCATCCTCTTTTGTGCACACTGATCAGTACATGGTGGCCTTGTATTTCTTGTATGGCCATTTGTTTTTATGATTATATTTTACTAGTGGGCAACAAAGCTCAAAATAAAGTCTGTTGGTCTATGTGCTCTAGTTCTTCCTGGAATGATGCTAGGAATCGTGTAGCAAATAAATGAATGTTTCCTTTAACAAGTGAATAACAGCAACCAGGTTAATGAGATGAATTCAGCCTATGTTCAATAAGTGAATATATGCTCATTTAAAGGGATGATATATGATTAGAAGTAGGGAGTCAAAAATAAGACCTATGTATGGTCTGAGGAGATTGCTGAGTGGGTAAAGTACCTGCTTTAAAACCATGAAGACAGGAGTTCAGATTCCTAGATCCCCCATAAATGCTAGCTAGGTCAGGGTGATGGAGCTATGGGATCCCCAGAGCAAGCTGGCTTGCCAGATTAGCTATTCTGATTATCATTTAGGTTCAAATGAATAAGGTAGATATCAAGTAAGATATTCAATGTCAACTGTGGGCCTACACAGATGCACAAATGTGTGTGTGTGTGTGTGTGCACTCATGTGCACACGTGTGCACACACCCACCCATACACACCCACACTGGAACATAAATACATGTGTATGCATACTAGCTCACAATGTTGCAGTAGGGGTACACCCAAAACTTTGAAGACTGAATCAAGAGAGTAAGTTCAAAGCTAACCTGGGCTACACTGGGGAACTTTGTTATAAAGCAAAACAAATAAAATATAACAGACTGAGTTCCATGCAAATTAAAGGATATAGGGCAATAATGACAATGCTTTTAAGGCAAAAGTTTCTGAAAAACCCACCAATGAATTTTGAGGTAAAACCCTCATTTTATGTTATGCTAGTGACAGTGATGGTATGTCTACATGAGGAAGGGCCTTGCAGAAGATACAGGCTGGAATGAAATCTTTAAAATGCTTAGCGTGGAAGGGAGGTAAAGGAAACTTCTAGAAGGTTAATTTGTGCAGTGACTATCTTCAAAGCACTGAACTTGACATTTGGAATCTTCATGGATACAAGAATCTTGTAGGATGTCATAAAAGTAAAATTATTATAGTATTGTGAAGGTACAATTAAGCTTATCAGTTGCTTTTGACTATGGAGTATTCCTTAAGAAACTCAACTATACTCTAGCTTGCATAATTAAAAAAGTGTGGGCAGGCAAGAGAGATTGCTCAGTGAGTAAAGTACTTGACACTCAAGGCTGGAGACCTGAGTTTAATTCTCAGTATTATGTAAAGGTGGAAAGAGAGAACCAACTCTGTAAAGCTATTCTCTGAACTCCACATGCGTGCTATACGACATGTGTGTGCCCCTTAAGCATACACACATACACCAATAATAAATAAGATAAAGTTTCAAAAGATAGCACAAGAAAGGTTTGATAGTCCGATATGTATAGTTAACTTTGCAAAAATCTTAATGTCACATGATTCAGAATTATATTTTAGAATAAATGATAACAGGGATGAAGCCCTTTGGATTTCTGTTCTAGCCTTGACATTAGCGGAATATCTGGCTGTCTTCCTCTGTGCTTAGCTTCCCTCAGTATTTTGTAGCACATGTCAAACAGATGGGAGAAAAGAAACTTCAGAAGATGTTTATGAGATTTTCAGGACACTAGAAAAGAGCTAGGCTGTAAATTTGCCTTTTTGAACTTTTAAGGATCTAAAACATGAATTATTTTGAGAATCGCATGCAGACCATAGTCAGAGAGGATGAGTTCAAAGATAAACGGACTCAGTGGCACTTTTTTAAAGAGCTAAAAATCTAGTGCAATTTAAATTCCCAGGAATCCATGAGGGTGACCCTAGCTAAGATTCCTAGCAATGGGGGATGTGGAGCCTGAACTGGTGGCTATTTGCTCTAACCAGGCAAGACTTTTCCAATGGAGGAATTGGGACACCAACCTAGCCACAAAACCTTCGACCTACAAATTTGTGCTGACTACAAAATGTGTTGAGGTAAAGTTGACACAGGAATTGTGGGAGTGGCCAAGCAGTGACTGGTCCAGCATGAGACCCATACCATGAGAGGGAGCTCCCCTCTGACACGGCCTAGAGAGCCAGCACCCAAAGGTAGACAGAGCAGAGATCTAAGACAGAACCAAACATGACTGGCAAGAAAAAAGTTTCAATGAAATGATGCTAATGATATTCTTCTATTCTTCTATACTCAGAGATTGGTGCCTAGCCTAATTGTTATTAGAGAGGTTTTGTCCAGCAACTGATGGAAACAGATGCAGACCCACAGCCAAACATTAGGCCGCGCCTAGGGAATTCTGCTGAAGAGGGGGATGAAGGACTGTAGGAGCCAGTGGGGTCAAGGACACCACAAGAAAATCCACAGAATCAACTAACCTGGACTCACAGGGGCTCACAGAGACTGAAACAGCAACAGAAAGCCCGCACAGCACTGACCTAGGTTCTAGGTCCTCTGTATATATGTTACAGTTGTGTAGTTTGGTCTTTTTGTGGGACTCCTAACAGTAGGAGCAGGGGCTGTCTCTGACTCTGACATCTACTTTTGGGACCATTTTCTCTTACTGGGTGTCCTCACCGGGCCTTAATAGGAGAGGAGGTATCTAGCCTTACTATGGGTGGAAGACGGGAAGTGGAGGGAAGGGACTGGAAGGATGGAAGGAGAGGAAGGAGGGGAGACATTGGTAGAAAAGTGTGTGTGTGTGTGTGTGTGTGTGTGTGTGTGTGTGTGTGTGTGTGTATAACCAGGGTTAAGGACTAGAGAGATGAACAGAAGATATCAGTTTAATTCCACCATCCACATAGGGACTAACAACTGTCTATGACTCCATTTCCAGAGGATCTGGTGTCTTCTTCTGGCCTCTGAGGCTAACAGGCACACACATGGTACACAGACTTACATGCAGGCAAAATAACCACACACATAAAAATAAATAAATATTTAAAAAATAGTCTGTGTAACCTTGTTCTACAATACAATTATGTAACAAGAGATGACACTGCATTTTTAACCAGCTTTGATTATGGTAAATACATAGGCATCAGTTAAGTTTAGATTAAATTCTGACACATCTCTAAAATTAGATGATAGAAAAAAGTTGTATAAAAGCTCCATTTTCTACTACAAGTTGTGATCAAAATTAGATAATAATCTTGAGAAATGAGTACATAGTAGTAAGGATTTTATTTGAAATTTCAAAGAATTATATTATTATAGAAAAAAAATTTTCACCCTGAAACAAGGCTAAATCAGAGTAAAAATCCCCTCATAGGTTGCTTTGTTCTTTGCAGCAATGAATTTAAGATTCTCTTGTGAATGTAAGCTAATCAAACAATAGATGTGATAACAGAGTCTTTTCAGGAAAAAAATGTTTCTTTTAAAGTTCAGCCATGAGAAATGTGATAGAATCCACGTTGTATTCTAAGCCTTTTTAAGAACAGTATATAAAATAAAACCATAAGAGCTAACAGCAGGTGGAGGCTAAGAAAGAAAACTGACCTGTATTTCCTCTCTCTCTTTCTTTCTCTCCTGTCCATCCGTCCTCCCTCCCTCCCTCCCTCCCTCCTTCCTTCCTTCCTTTTTTGAGACAGGATTTCTCTGTGTAACAGTCCTAGCTGTTCTGGAACTCACTTTGTAGACCAAACTGGCCTCCATCTCACCTGCCTCTGCCTCTGCCTCTGGAGTGCTGGGATTAAATGCGTGTGCCACCACCACTCAGCTCTGAGGTTTTCCCCATATACTTAGACATCATGGCACCAGAAGAAGTTAGCTTCACAATCTTAATAGGGTTTCCATAGCAGTCTAAGGAATCCATTCCATTTCCCACCCGACCTCCATCCTCTATCCACACGTTTCTGCCTTTGAGGATATTCATTCCACCTAGGAAACGTATGGTCCCTAGCTTTCTGCAAAGAGCTTCCTCCTGTGGCTGGAGTAGTAATGAGAAAGTTTCACTTCTCTTGGTCCCTTCAGCTTTACTGAACTGATGACTAAGAGACATCTCAGTGAGTTTGGAAGCCTATATAGCCAAAAGATTAAATTCAAAACTAAAGCTTTTGCTTCATCTTGATTGGTACATGCTAAGTTCATGAGTCCTTTCTGTTACAAAACAAACAAACAATAAACCAACAAACAACCACAATAAAAACAAACAAACAAAACCCAAGAGCCTACAGCTGCTCATTGTCCATTTTGGGTGAATTTAAGCCCAGCCTGAGAGACTACCACTCAGAGGAATCCAAGCCAGGAATTCTTAGCAACAGTTGCTTCACCTTGTAAACTACCTTGCTTATCTAATTCAGCTACTTGAAATCAGTCCATGCTGGATGAGCACAACAGACCTCAAGCCAGTCCTTTCCCTCTCATTTCCATCATTCCACACCTTCTTTAGCATCCATCTTCCACGAGATACTCACTTCACACCAACACCACTATGGTGCGAGAACTCAAAATTTCTTAATTCCCAGTAAACGTGGCAATGTTTCCCACTTTAAATCAATAATATTTCCAGCTGGGCTGAAGAAGGACAAATACTGTAATGCATGTGGGGAAGCAGGGCTCTCTATGGGGATTCTGAAGGTAGAGAATGTAACAAACTCTACCTTATCACATCCTCTTGGAAGCTGGGCTAGCTATGGAAACAGTGCAGGAAGATGGTGAGCGCTCTGATTCTGGGGAAAGCAAACAATCTAAGGAATCTCCTGAAGGTGTAGGTTTTGTTTCTTATTCTTAATCCTGTCATCGAATCCAGAATCTTAGCCCCTTAGAAAAGAAATAAAACCCGGTTTTTAAATTCTGGCATCATATTCATTGTGGATTATACGACTTGCCTTTAATCTTGATCCTTATGGAACTATTTATCTATTTGGGGGGAAAAGATATTTTTGTTAGAAATTTGACGCCCATGTAGAATTCATTCCCTTTGCTTGACTCAGGCCATGGCTTTATGAGTCCGTGTAACGTGAGTAGCTATTTCTGATGTTGAGTCTAATTATCAAAAATTTAAAAAGAAATGCCAGAAAGAGTTTCCCTAGATGGGGGAGGGGGTAAGGTCGAAGTCAGTTAAGTGGCCACCTGTCACTGTTCCAAAAGGCCTCTTGTAAGGCCAGATGGAGGGAAAATGACAGTTCTGACTGCTCATATCTGAGAGTCCTTTAGTATCTAAAGGCCAAAAAAGAACTTTCCAAAAATGTAAACAATAAATTTGGACCAAACCCCCCCCAAATCCACCTTTTCTGAACCTGAATGACAAACGTATTGAAACACAGAGAGAAGACGTAAACTTTAACATATCATATAAACAACTTCAGGGTTTTGAGAGAGGGTCAGGTGAGCAGCAGTGGGTGACTGGTGTCTTAGATCATGACTATAAACTTTGGACTTTTGATGGGAAAAATCAGCCAAGAATTCATCAAGTCAGCTATTGGGAAGGAAGAAGCAATGTGTGCTACATTTTTGACCATTGGTGAATCAGCCTGGATGGCTTCTAAGCTCTGGAGTGGCTGACCACCTTCCAGGTTTACTTGTCACTCAAACAAAGCCAGCTATTGTTAAGTTGGGTTTATGGCTGGTTTTGGAAATGTGTTTTGAATCTTCCTTTCAAACTACAAAGACTCCCTTTACAAAATTATTTCTCCGTGGCACGAAATGCCTGGTCAAAGGATGAGCAATATATTTCCTTGCAGTGTGTCACATTGCATCCCACTTGATGTCGTTTCGGGTGTCTGGAGTTGAAAGGTGGGTCATCTTTACCTTGGCAGCAATTACACATGTGCATTGTGTGTGTTGCTGTGTCATAGCTTAACTTGCATGAGGCTCCAACCGGGCAAGGGAAATTCAGCTGGCATTTAATTTAGTGCATCTCAAAATCTCACTTAATGTCTCAGTCTGCCCGTGGGATTGAGACTAATGACAGTTTCTGTTGAATAACAAATTAAATTCCCATTAACTTATTAAAAGTGTATTTGCTAGCTTTTTAATAAATGGAGGTAGCTATTCACTTCCTAAATGAAAACATTGACATGAACTGAGAGGCAGTTAAGGAATTTGCTTTAGTTCTGTTTCTATTGAAAACTATACATTTTATACTGTGTCACCTACTAATGTGCTCTTTAATTGTCATATATATATTACTAATATTTCATCATCATGTGCAAACTGATCTTGGGAAAGTCATTAACTTTTCTTACCATAAGTTTACCTATAAAAACTGAGACTATATCCTTTTTCTGAATTTCCTGCTTTTCAGACTTTTGAGCCTAACAGTAAAAGCACAGATGTTAGATGGAAGTATTTCATTAACTGTCATGCACTACACAAATGCACATGATTTCTTATGCTCCAAGTATCTTAATGTTATAATGGGAGTAGTGGCAGACATCTGTGAGCAGACTGATAATCATTTATTTGTGTGTGTTCTCCATAGCAGCTTCTGATTGCAGAACTATAGAATGCATGTATTATGTTCTCACATTTGGGTACATGAGAGGGCCTGGTTATACTTGACTGCTAATAGATACTGTTGTCTATTTCTAGAAATAGAAAATGGAAGATCAAGTTTCAGGCATGAAACTTTTTAACTTGTTCAACTTGTTGGGAAAGTCAAAATTCTCCATATATTGGAGAAGTATAAAAGGGGATGGGGCTCATACAGAATTTAGACAGTAGTTGAATCAAATAATCCTTTCTTTCTGATGTTCTTATTTCAGGAAAAAGAGAATTTTCTCAGTTTCGTTGCCTCACGAAGCTTACTCCATTGCCCCTCTAAAAATAGAGCCTCTTTATGTAACTCAGAATGACCCAGAAGTCAGTATCTTTCTGTTCCTGCCTCCTGAGCTCAGACATTACCACCCCACAAGACTCTACATGCTTCAAATAAAGCATAAAGTTCTTACAAAAAAGCCTCATGGTCAAAGAAAAAACTAGCTCACCAATAAAAGCCATTAAAATGTATATACTGTTCCAGGAAGTTTTCATTTGGCCTGGATGGTGAAATAATTGTCCACAGTGTCATGTCTTCAGTATCAAGTTCTCTGCACTTAAGTTTTGTTTAGGGGATGTTTTCAATATCATTGGACATGGAAAAAGTTGTTCTGAATGTGTATGATTTAAAAATCAGTCCTAAAGTCAGTGGTTTACGAAGAACACTGACTTGATGATGGCTGATATTTTCCCCTCTCATCAGGAGACCCATGCTAGGAAAATCAAAGCATCCCAATTCTCATGAATAAAAACGGCCTGTGCAGACAACTGTAGCTGTTGAAGTTTATGCCAGGAAATTCTAACAGCGAACCAAGGCTGGGCTGGCAGATGACTGTGCCTTTCATGTACAGTCCTGAAATATAAAACCATGGAATTCCTAATATGACTGGACACTCCTGTCAATATTTACTTGGGCACTTTTATGTAGTGTATCATAAAAGAGATTAAATGGAGGAATATTGCCTTTGCTGAGCTGGCCCGCTGTTTAGACATATTCATACACTATGAATTTAGCTTCCAACTTAAGGATATACTCTTGAGACTTATTATTTGATATATTCATAATAACAAGCCTGCATATTTTGCCTATTATAAGCCTGGATATCTTTGCTGAATTAATTAATTAATGAGTATTTATGCCAGAGGCATCTCAGACTGGATCTAGGCCATGCCTGAGGCCTCTTCTTTCCCTCATCCAGCAATCCATTTATTTCACAGTTGCTACATATCTTTTTTGTGACAATTGTTTCAGTTAAAAAACCAGCAGAAGTTTCAGGGCTGTGAGTCACACTTTCCTTCGGATAAGCGCAGACATTTTAGATACGGCAAGAGGGAATACCCAGTAAGGTGATGGAATTTTGAGGAGTACAACACTGCTTTCTACCCCAGGTCAGATTTGTTTGGATTTATTTAGGTGTTGTTCTGCACATCTATAGCTGCATGAGCAGTGGAGTAGCTTCAGCAAAACTGATGGTGTTCTCACTGGAAATAGCCCAGGCTCTGAAGGTAGGGATGCTGGAGGCCTATAATCCTAGCACTCAGGTGGCTGAAGTAGGACTTTGAGTTTGAGGCCAGCTGGGACTACACGGTGAAATAGACACACACACACACACACACACACACAAGCATGCACACACACACACACACACACACACACACACACGAGGAGTGGACATTTAAGACTGTGCCATTTAATTTCTTATGATGTGTTGGGCTCATGGTGCTTCAGTACACAAAGGAGTTTGGTCAAAAGAATGGAGAATAAAGGAGAATGTCTGGTATCTTCAAGAATGTTATTGAAAGTAGTTCAGAGGTGGACATGTGTGAAGCCCTGGGCTTAATCTTCAGGACCACAAAGGAAGGAAGGCTATTAAAATTTCCAGATGTTACTGACAAACAGACAGAAGTCCATTTAGAGGAGACCAGACGGTGTGTCACGGAATCAAAATGATGATTGCGTGACCAGGTATGGTGGTGCAGTAGGCAGAGGCAGGTGGATGGATCTCTGTGAGTTAGAGGCCACTGGTCTCTATGTAAGTTCTAGACTAGCTATGACTACATAGTGAGACCATTTCTCTCTGTCACTCTCTCATTGGTGTGTGTGTGTGTGTATGTGTGTGTATGTCTTATATTTTCTCCAAAGCAGGATATTGGTATGTTTGATAGGTTGAATTAATTTCTGTATCTCATAAAAAGACAAGTTTCTGAATTAGAGTTGGATTTCACTTTTAAACCTGGGGAACTTAGGAGGTAAGGTGAACTATTGTACCCATGAATGGAAAACCTACACAGTTTACAAGAAGGTAGCAGCAGCAGTAGCAGCTGAACTAGAAAGAAGACAAAAGTTGACTGTGAGCCCTTAAACCTCTAGTTAGGCCCTCAGCTAACACTTCATGCTGCTCCGTACTCCTTTGCATGATGCTATATTTATTGAATACCTACAATCTGCCAGGCACTGTTCTAATGTACCTGGAATACATACCTAAAGAAAGCTTTTGAATGAATGTTCATTTGTGCCTGAAACTGTGTTTGCCATCTGTAATAGTAATAGAAAATTGACCTGTTCTGTCAAAAGGGAAACTGTCCACAAATATGATAAAGTAAGAAAGCAGCCACTGCTTGGGCACCATTCATCTTACCTTGTAAAGAATTGAAGATGGAGAAGAGGTACATAAAAGGGATATTTAAGGGTCCCCAAGCAAAGAAAGCAAAACCCCACGTCATGCCCAGCAGGAAGGTCAGGCTGACCACACTACGCAGGTTCCTTAAAACTTCTTCTCTCAGGGTCCGGTTGCCTCTCTTTCCATTCCTCCCACAGATCTGTACCATAACCACAATGAACATGGCAACATTCAGGAAGAACATGACTCCAAAGTACCCGGCACAGCTCACATAAAATACCACGGGATCCTGAATCCAGCAACTTGAAGGAAAAGAAACAAGAACATGATAAAAGAGTTTGGCCACCACACCCTGTTTACTCGTGACTTTCCTTGACCTGGTTTACACAGCTTGCAGAGTTCTTTCTGAAACACCTATGAAAAGTCCGCTCACTTCCTTGGACTCCAGTTTCTGCTTTGATCCTTTCAAAGGTGGTTTATTGTTCGCGTAGTTTTGGATCACTGCTGTCTTAATCTCCTTATTTAAGTCAACATTAAAAAGCAAATGAGGTTGCTTGTTGAATTCTGATTGGTATGAGTGTATGCTTGTTGGGCTGGTCCTAACCACAATGACCCTCTTTCTCTTGTGTGTCCTTAGTCTAACAAATAACATGGAAGCAGAAGTCTGCTAAGAGAATTTTGTGAGAGCCATGGTATTACAGCTGTCTACTGATGTCCATATGAAAGAAGCCAGGAGAGTTGCTGAGAAGTTGGCTCTGGTGGATTTTAGCCACAACATCAATGCTAGTGGTCACCTATATTCCTAGTTCCTTGTCATCTATGATTAGGAAATTTATACTTCTTTGTCACACTGAATTGAGGATTCAGGATACAAAGCAATTATTATTTATATTACTGTTCTAGTTGCAACCAGATATTATGGAATTACAGGATTCATGTAGAGATATTTTTTGCACATATGTAAGGCATATGTAGATAATAACACATCTTCATTAAAAGTATATACTTGATTTTCAGAAATATACCTGATAATAGATGGAATAAAAATTCTAACTACTCTGTGTTAGAAGTTAGAAGTCTAACTGGGGTAAAGTTGAGACGCGATACAATTTGCGGATGTCCTAGTGTTTCTTTAAACTATGGAAAATTTTAAAAACCTAAAAATTCAATGATTTCAGGAAATTAAATTCATCTTAAAATGTATTATCCACATTCTGGCTACTGAAGTGAATGCTTTCGGGAACATTCTTAGACCCTAAAGCTCAACATAATTTGTAGCATACAATCAATGTTTACTAAATGAGATTTCATGATGGCACAACTTTAAATAGAGCTTCAAAATCCTATGACACCCTAGGAAGATAAATTTTTCCAGTCAGTCATTTAAAGCTAATTTAGTTTAAAATTTAGCATTTCTTATAAGGGTCCCCTAAATAACACTGCATGTCTGTGGCACTAAGTTTTCTTTAAACATGGAAGTGTCACAAAGACCCGGGAATTCTTGTTACAGGTCCAACTTGTTAGGGTTCCATTGTGTTGCTTCAGAACACAAAGAAGGGGAGGCCATGAGGGAAGAGAACTGGTTAGGTATAGAAGCATTAGCTATCCCTAAAATTCACACCGACATGACATATTTGGGGTCTCACATAATAAAAAATGTTTATTAAGCAATCCGTAATTCTTCAAATCAATAAATGTTGATGGTCCACAATATGCTTAATGAGGCACTTGAGAGTTAATTGCTTAAACAATATAATGACCTTAAACTCAATCACCTCCACTTTTAAAGGAGTTTTTCCCAGGAACTCAGGATCTCCCTGTTTTTTGTAAAACGCTTATATTGGCATTGGGTCACTTCTTCTACTGTCAGTAGGTCTAGGTTGAAGGAGGCAAGAATAGTACAGAATCTCCTCAAACTGAATGAGTCAAGAAGAGAGTTTCTCAGGTGTTTGCACTCTCCAGACCATGTAGTACAGTGTTATTAAAATAAAGAAAGGCAGCTCTGCACATGGAAATATTAATCTGTGGTAGAATGACATTTGACAGAATCTCACAGGTGAACTAAAGCCTTCACAATTGGGGCACTACTGTCACCATGCTAACTCACGTTAAACCTCAGGAAACAAAGTACATTTCCCATCACAATCTCCCCCCAAACAGGTTTTACTTACAATTCATCATCCTGCTCTTTGCCGTAACTTTCTTTGCCATACACTTCATTTTGTTTTCTGCTCGCTAGAATAACTGACACCACCACAGCTGGCAGACCTGTTATAAAAGGACCATGACATTGAGAGAGTTCCAGAAGACTCTGGGACTGCCTCATGGGACTGATACTGTTAAGTAAATGAGAAAAAGAAAACCCTCTACAAGAGAGATTCAGTTTTCTTAGAATGGCCAAGTTGCATGGCGAAAACCAACAGCAAAACTCCCCCCTCAATGTGTGGCATATGATACTAAGTGGCAAGACTTAAAAACCTACTCTTCAATGATAAGATGCTTGACCTTCTTTGGGTCTAGTGATACTGGAGATTGAGACCCTGATTCTATGGGATACAGCACTGGCCAGTATGGTTGTTTAAATGACGCTACATTGGGCCACCAGAGTTCAGAAAGATAAGGTGAATGAAGCTGCTTTTATCCTTTTTATATATCAAACAAACACTTTAGGAAAAGTGGGGGATAAACAGCAAGTGTATGATGTCTTTTCTCTTCAGAGAATCAGTAGTACTACTCCTATATCTACTTCATTGAGTCAATTCATGCCTCCTCAATTCCCCAAGAGATCCTTTGGCTTTGCTCATGGCAGGATGTGGAAAACTAAGGGAGGGCTTAGCCTTGAATATTGCTATCTGGAAAAGATATGTGATTGAGCCTCCCAGTGCCTAGCTTGACACCAAAAACCCAGATAAAGAATGATTCTGAAACTGGCTAATATGGATGGCCTTTGGATATCTGATCAAGAATCTATGATAAAAAGCTAAAGGCAATGCTCTTTTAAATGTCTTGGTTGCACACATGAAAATAACGCTCTTTTTCTGGCTTCCACAACAGGGATGAGTAGAGCTAGATGTTTAGCTGGCAACTATATTTGGAAGCATAATGGGCTGTCAGTTGCTTCTTTAGCCCTGGGTGGGCTGGCACTGGGCTCAGGAAATGAGTTTGTGGTGACCCAGGAGCCAAGACTTTTCCTTTTACTCCTTAATTTAGAGTACTGGTGAGAGTTTCAGAAACATACAGTGCTGAGGAACCGAGGATGTCCCTCTGTCCCTTCTTTGGGGTTTTCTTATCTGATGCAGGTTCATAATCACAGCTTTTCTATGGGTCCTATAGTCCAATGCATGAGAACCGGTGTCTGGGGGAGGCTTACCCCAGCCAATGATGCAGAATTTTAGAATATACCGGTGGATGTAGGTGTTAAACACTTTCACAAGAGCAATGTACATGTGGATGGCTTCTAGCCCCATCCAGGTGAAGGTGGCCAGGAGGAAGAAGTGCAACAGGGCAGCCACAGCTGTACAGAGGCCAGCCACATCAAAGGAAGTGATCCAGCCATCCAGGAGGAAGATGAGATTCAGGAAGAGCAGGGCCGAACTCAGGTTCATCAGGATTTTGGAGGGATAATCCCTGCGTAGCTTCCTAAGGATGGAGAAGAGAATTGTATTCAAGGAGTAGCACGGAACACCAGTGCTTTAAAAACAGGAGGCAGTTCCTGTTTCCTACCATTCTCGGTATTGGTAAGTCCATATACAAGACATGGCCCCACCATGTGGAGGAGGGAAGATTTTATGAGTATTTGCCAGGCTACAAAGACTTCTTCAATGTGATTTTCAGTTCAAAACTGTTTTCAAAATTCTCAACTTGTTTATACAGAGTTTATATTTATTTATTCATCTATTTTTGAGACAGGGTCTTCTACTGCAGATCAGCATGCCTTGCAATTCACCACGTAGCCCAGGCTGCCCTCTACCTCATGGTAAACCTTCTGTTTGAGCCTTTTGAGTGCTGGTATTAAAGTCATGAGCTACCACACTCACAACTCTTTTTAACTTAGGAATAATTTTTCCAGAGTGACAAGAAGTACATATTGAATCAACTAATTTATGTGTTTGTTCATGTGTGTATGTCTCTGTGTGTAAGCGCATCTTCATGGGAATGACTGCAAAATCCAGAAAAGTGCATTAAAGACCCTGGAACTATAGTTACAGATGGTCATGAGTGGCCTGAGGAGAGTGGCAGAATCTGAACTCAGGTCCTTCTGCCATAGGAGCCAGCAATCTAAACTGCTAAGCCATTCCTCTAGCCCCAACATTTTCCTTTAAAATGTAATTTCCCTAGAATTGTTTGATGTTTCTTGAGTTTTAATGAGTCAGAGATCTCTTTCAAAAAAATTTCCTGTTTCAAGAATGCTTTTATACAATTCATGAAGCAAATATCTTTACCTTTTATAATGTAGCAAGGATTTCATGTCATTTTAATTTACCTAAGTGTTAATAATCTTGAACAGACTTGTATCCATTTTTACAAATAGAGATATAGTAGTTATAAACTAAAATTCTATACCTGGAAAATTCTTGGTGTATGATCTTATGGGAAACATGAGGATTCAAAGCGAGAAACCAACACAACTCATCATAAACTGTAGAGTTCTTTTTAAAGCTGAGGCATTTTTTTCAGGCTTGCATTTGCAATTGTTAGCACCGAGCATGGCAGATGGAAATATACTTACTCAAAAGCAACATACGTCAGGAGAGTTGCTGCTGAGAAAACAGCCGATATTCCACACCCAATGTAGGTGATGAAAGTGAGGACTTTTGTGTTTCTTCCATCTATTTGAGAGGCACTCCTTGGGAGATCCTAACAAAACATTGGACGCAGCTGTAAGTCTTATTCCTCTTCCATGACAGTGATGCTTGATGTCATTAGAAATGTCACAGTTAACAATAGAATGGTTCAATCTCAAGGCCTAGAAACAGCAACACCTGCCAACACTAATGATATAGACACTTGCTGCACTCTTGTGGACCAATCCAAGAAAGAAAAATGAAGCATTATTGTGGAAGTAAGGGCACCCTGTTTTAAAACAGTAACTCCTTGTTTAATCTCTTGGTAACCTAATGAAAGTCAAAGAATGAAACCACCAGAGGCTCCAACAGAAATGGTGGAGGGTACAGTTGTCTTGTATGATAAGTTAACAATCACACCTTCTTCTGCAAGGAAATGGGCTTAGGTACAAATGGAGGCCACTATGCAAACATGGGCAACTCCTAGGGCCCTAGATTGTTTGCTAGGTGAGAGATGCCCAGCCAGAACAGCCAGAGGTTGCTATAGGTAGTATTGAGGTTTCTATGGCCATCTCAAAGCCTGACATGTAGAGGGTTGGGTTAATTTGTGAAGTCATTTTTAAGAGTGAAGCATTTTCAGTCTTTATAGTTCTAGAAGGATTTAATTTGGACTGTCAGGAGTTGGGTAGAAGGGGAAGATGCCAATGTGGACAAACATGAAGCATTATGTCCATATGTTGTAGTGAACTTGAAAACTCTGGACCTCATAGGAAAACCTTCGTTCACCACCTAACTGGAGGATTGGGTTGGAATAAAACCTGAGGCAAGACCACTAACCTGTCCTGGCATAGGATGAAATTCACTTCCGATGTACAGGTGTTTAAAAATGAAGGAAGAGATTTGTTGAACATATAATTTTAATATTTTGATCTTATAGCAGAAGTAAGGTTTTCTTTCTATATTTTCAACTTCTTTTCATTTTTATCAAATGTCATGAAAACTGATACTTTCCCACATTCCTACAGAAGCAGTCTATCCCCTCCCTGTGTGTGTGTGTGTGTGTATGCACGTGCGTGTGCAAATTTGCAAAATGGACAAACAGGAGTCAGTTCTATATACAACTAAGGCAGTAAGCATGTACAGTAGCTTGAGACATTGGAAAATTCACAGTGGCAGAAACCAGCAGAGTTGGGGGCTCTGAGCCAGGAAAAGCCTCCCCCTTCCTCAAAAGCCCAGGAGTCCCTCAAAATACAAGAAAGACATATGCCCATGGCACATGGGATAGAGTTCGAGTCAGTGCCACTAGAATCCGGAGAGGTCCTATCTGGTACACTCACTGCAAGATCAGCTAGAGTAGAGAATTTAGGGGCTCTGAAGGATCACCAAGGGTGACAAACTCTTCAAAGTACTGTTTCCACCCAGGAAAGACAAATGGCTGGTGACTAAATAAAGACTTTAAGAAAAAAAATGAAGTAATTTTATACACTGATAGCAAGTCTCACTCAATTCTTATATCCTGTGGTGCTTTCTGAGAATGATCACATGACAATTTTATCCTTCTAAGTCAGTCAACACGAAGATAGAAGAATGCAAAATAATAGGAAAATCACTTTTATTACAGAGAAATGTAGGAAAGGACATTAAACATTTTTCACATTTATAGATTAAAAGATCTAATTGTAAGTTTATGTGTCATGGGAAGAGTTAGACTATCTTCTACAAGTGAACAAAGAGTTTGTAAATCTAGAAGAAAAAAACTATGACTCAAGTGTTGGTGGTTTGGAAGTGTCGAAAGGATGCAGACACATTGCCAGAAAGGATGAAAGTGTTTCTTCCAACAGTTTATAATCTTACAAAAGAGGCCAAAAGGAAACATGGAGGCATTCACTAATATGCAAATCCCCACATAGTTAAACTTAAACTTTTAGTCAGACAGCAACAGAAAACACAATGTGCATTTATAAATCCCTAACAAAAAAATTAAACAACACAGAGTGAAACTGGCCATCAGAGTAATGTGAAGGTAAAATCTGGCTGCATATAAATCACCTTTGAGAAGTCAATGTTCTTACTAGCATCTATTTATCTATTAGAAATAAAACTCACAATCATTTTCAAACATACATGCATGCTGTTGAATTATTTAAGCGAATTAAGCTAATATATCTGAATGACTAATTATTATGCAATACAAGCATTTTCTGAAGAACACCTGTAGTCACTTTTAAAGAAAAGAGAAGATGAGAGGACATATGAATTTCTGAACACACGATAGTTCAGTTGTTTTTTTTAATCCCCTGAAAAAAAAAACATATTTTGAGAACAATAAAAAGTTACATTCTGTGATTCATCACATTTGTCAATGACTTGTTCTTCATGCCTAAAGAATTTGTATCCTACGTTGTCAGGAAATTCACAACTTGTGGGGTTGTAAATTTATATGACAACGGTCATTTGTCGTAGGCCAAGTAGTTCATCAGCCAAATACTGCAGCCCATGGTTGCTCACTGTTTCCTCTCAGACCCCACAGGAAGAAGGCCATAAGACTTAAAGGAGGAGATAAATACAACCTCATGTCTGGGATTCCAACTGGAAAACCTGTATCACAATTCCCATTTCCCCAATCTTCTATGAAAGAGCGGGTGTGGTAGATGCCTTCATAGAACCCTCATCAAAACAATGACTGTGGTACAGTCTAGATGTTCTGCATAATGGACAGTCTGAACAGACTTTCCTCTTCAGGGGAGAAATCAGTCCGCACAAGACACAACATCAACTGGCAAGCAAGCATATTAAATAGCACATAAGGAAGAAAACTCTTGTTCTGACTATTCATAGTTCTGTCCTATGGTAGCAACACCCAATACTTTCTTTTTCCATCGCTCTTTCCTTTTGTCTCTGTCTCACCAACACTTTCTCCCTTAACTATAGGAGTTCATGAGGATTCTTTTTGGTTCTGAAATTACTTCTCAGCACTGCTAATGCGACAAAGAAAATAAGATAGACATCTTTTGTATGATGCTGTCACTTGATGTAAATCCATGACTTCGGTTAATCGGATGCTTCTTTAAGACTCAAGATCTAGGGTACACATGGGCATGATTGGGAAACAATTTTCAAGATATATAATCTTTAAGAAATAGATTTACCCAGAAGAAGTGTGCCTTCTAAAATTATAATGTGTCAAAATGAGCCAAGAAAGTCCCCTCACCATCAGGACTCCAAAGTGAGTGAAGTGGTTACACAGGCAGATGGTCTCGCCAGCATTCGAATCCGAGCTTGCAACACATCCTGAAGTGTTCCAGCCTCCAAAACTTTCTAGGGGAAGAAACAACAGCTCAGTGTCCTCTTTAAGGGATGAGCCCTTCTTCTGCCTCAAAGAGCTGATCTTTAATACAGGCATCATTCTTGAAGCAACCAAGGTGTAGAATGATTTAGATTCCTGGAATTTTTGAATGTCATCTCAGGATTATTCAGGCAGTAGTTTCAAACTCTGTTCCATGGAAATACCTTGGGTTTTCTGAGGATGCTTATGTTGAATTTTTAACAAAGTTTGAAATCAACTTCTATAAAAACTAAGATTCCTTTACAAATGTTATGTACTAATGATCTCTCTGAAGACCAACACCCTTTTCCTGGGATTAAACTTTTTGGGAAGATATCTGAGATCGGCTTTCTTAAAATATTCTGTGATGTAAATAAGTGTCGTCATTATGAAGGCAAGGGCAAGTTGCTTGAACACACCTTACCTTACTTTACAGCATAATATTTGTCCATTTATTTAAATATATGTTTAGGCATGAGAAAATATGTTTAAGCAAGTATACAAGTCAATCAGGATCTCAAAAAGGGTACATCTACAGCGCAACAACTCAACTATCTGTCTGTAATAAGAACTGACAAAAATAGATGTAGGAGACCACTGGGCTGCATTTCTCATAGGCAAAGTAGCTGGTATGGCATCATAGTGGACTTAGTAACAACATGGCATTAGGGATCCAGAGGGAAGAGGACCCTTAGGGATGAACACATGAAGTTTCCTTTTGCACACCCCTTATTCATTTCTACACTCTCCTCCTGGTTATTTGTTGATTTCTTACATGTTCCTTCTTGTCTTGATTGCTCAATATAATTTTGGAGGTCATTTTCCCCCAAGTAAGCTTTGTTCTTTATAATCCCTCCTATATTTAGCTTTTCACAGTAGGCTATTTTTTTAAAATATTTATTTATTATGCATACAATATTCTTTCTGCGTATATGCCCGAAGGCCAGAAGAGGGCACCAGACCTCATTACAGATGGCTGTGAGCCACCATGTGGTTGCTGGGAATTGAACTCAGGACCTTTGGAAGAACAGGCAATGCTCTTAACTGCTGAGCCATCTCTCCAGCCCCACAGTAGGCTATTTTATCCACCTCAAAATTTTTATGCCTCATGATTGGCAAATCATCTCACTGGATATGTAATGGAATGAGCTTGAGCCTATGTTCAACTGAGAGTGACTGTAATGCAAATAGATGCCACAACGTTCACATCCCTGGAATGAAAGTGGTCGATTCTTTCAAACTGTGAGTCAAATACATTTTTTTTTGCAGTGACAAAAGTTACTTTAAAGAGGCGAATTGATTTCCCAAGCTATCTAAACTATGGTTTAAAGCTCAGTTGCCCTTAATAAGTTGCAGTTTGGGGTTGAAATGGGGGCACTGGAAATGCTTGACAACACTTGAAATTCTATTAATCTATATTAAGTCCCGGCTGTATTTTACAACTTACTATTTTTGTTCAGATCCCAGAAGGCGCAGATGGGACGATACACTTCCTGTATCAACATAAGAATAAACATGCAAAACTGTATTTTAAACTGTTGAAAAGCCACAACTGAAATGCGATGAAAGAACAAAAATGACGAGGGCTTCACAAAGTTACCAACCAACCAGATGCGCCAGCACTACCTGAGGAGGCCAGCAGCCTGGACGGACCTTCTCTCCTGAAGACGGCACATGAAACTCCACTAGGACCCCAGGAAGACTTACACTCACCTTTCTGCAGGACACCCACTCTCTGTTCTACTCAGAACACTGAATCTCCTATCAGTCTTCCTGCCTAGGAAAGATTTTTATAACTTAATGTTCATAATGTCTTCAAAACTCCCCTGTATGCCTGAAATCAGGGCTTCCAGAAACAGTTGTATGCCCACAGCCAGATTATGTTATTCACGAAAAGCAGTCAAAAAATAGAAGCAACCCAAACGAGCATCGATGGATGAACAAAGAAAATCTGTTACGTTCCCATCATGGAATATCAACCAGTCTTTAAGTCAGGCATGCTAGGCATTTGCTACAACACAGATGGATCCTGGAGGCTTTATGCTGAAGAATGTAAGTCACTTCTGAAGGACAATTACTGTCTGGTTCTCTGAGGTGATTCTTAGAATCAAATTAGTACTGCAGGAGAGTGGGATGAAAAGAGGTTGCTAGAGATTTCTGGAAGGCAAGAACAGGGAATTGATGTTTAATTGGGGCAGAGTTTCAATTGGGAAAGATTTAACAAACTAGTGGAGATGGATGGTATATCTGTTGACAAAAATGCAATTGTACTATATACCTAAAAATGGTAAGTTCTACTAATTGTGTTTCACCAGAAGCCATAAACAAAAGTCCTACTTTAAGGCCAAAGAGGAGCAAGGAGATCTCTGAAGGTTCATCACAATTGTGGTGAATCTTCAACGTTTCAACTCCAGTCCTCAGCCCTTATCAGCCTGCTCACTTCCTGCCTGCCTATTGTGAGACCATACCCTGAAGCTCTACAAAAGTGGGGAAGCTTGTTGGTGAGCTGCAGGGCACAGTGTGAACTCCCGTCTCCTTGCAGCACGTAACTGGATGGTAGAGAGGGCCCGGCGGTAAGAGTGCTAACGCTTGGCACATCTGAAGCCGCTGCACAGCTCCCAAAGGACAAGCCTGCGCATTGTTGCCCCTGAGCTTTCCCAGCTCGTTATCTTTGACTTTAAAATCACAAAGAGACCATCACAACCCCTGATCAAAACTTGTGCCTGCATCCCTGTATTTGAAGATGATCAAGCCCTGTCTTAAGAGTGGTATCCTTGTTGGTCACTTCCATTCTCTTCCGATTTGGGGGTACCAGGTAAAACCAACCCACTGATTGCCGCTGTCAATCATGATATTGAATACTGAGTACTGTCCCTAGCCTGATCAGTACATCTCCCTTCTAGAGGATGGATGTTGCCCCTCATAAAGTCTGTTGGTTGCTCTTCATTTTGTACAGTTCTCTGAGATAGTGTATACTCTTCAACTACTACTGTCTGTGGCATTTTCTTACCTGAGTTCTGGTGTGTTTGATTTTGATTTGAACTGGATCTTTCAGATTCTGGATAGTAATGTTTCCAATGCTACACGCCATCACATAACTCACTAGGATTTTTCTTTGAGAACCAACATCCTTTTTTTTAAAAAAAAAATGAACAAATCGCGTGCATTAGTCATAAGTACACACTTTTGCGCTCCAAAATAAGCAACCTGTCAGCAACTTTTACACTTAAGATCTTCAACTCTAGAACATCCTGTTTATAACTTCCAATCGCTGGCTTTCCTGCAGGGTCTATGCTATTTCCCTTATTATAATAAATACATTGCAGCATGAACTAGTGTTATAAGGGAACGTTCATCCTCCATTCTCCATCACTGTGATTGATGTCAGCCAATTGATAGCTGAGACAATATGAACTCGTAAGTCACACAAACTCATAAAAAGCTGTGAAACAATTAGATCATTTCCCGACTCTAGAAAACAGACGAAGTTATTTACAGTGTGAAAATTAAGAAGCAATTCATCATTCACACCTCTGCCAACAGCCTGACATGTTTACCAGCTTATACCTAGATGTAATTCTGTTGCTTGAAGCCCACCCAGAACTCTTGCCTTCTGTCCTTGTGGACTTGACAGCAGATGCAGATTTCACACAGAAATTAGGTAGCTAGAGGGGTCCCTGAATCTGTGCTTGCCAATGACATGGAGCACTAGCCTGCCTTTCTAACAAGTTCTCTAGACTTCTCTCGCATCTGGGTTTCTTGTCAAACCATGAGTTTCTCTATACCACAATTTATACATCAGTTGTGCTAAAATTATTATAAAAAATCTCTTACATTTCAAATGTAATTCTAAAATATAGTTTTTGACTAATTTTGTATATTTGTTACTATCAACACAGTTGACTTGCGTTGGAGATAACCATAGCTTATTGAAAATGCTCCTATCTTTTCTAAAATATGGGAAGAATACAACAGAATCTTTACCTTTTATTTTTTTACTTTTCTATAAGTTTACTTTTAAAAATCCCAAAAATGTACTACCATAAACACTTACAATATATACAAATATGAATGGAATCACAAAATAATAGGGAAGACCAAACACCAATTACACATTTTATGCCACCAAGTAAAAACTTCCAATGCCATGAACTGAGTCATTAGCCAAAGTGCCCCATGGAAACTCCAAACATCACAGGCTCTCGTCAAGCCTATTGATTGCTCTCCAAAAACTGTGGGCAAGGCCCTATTGCTGAAGACAAGACCTATCTCATCAAGCATGAAGAAGTCAAACTGGTCCCTAACTCAAAGCTTGTACAAAAGTCTAAATTTCATTTGTATTATATATGAATATTTTACAAAGCCTGATCCTAAAACATTTGTAGATTATGTTTTTTTAAGTTTTGAAATTACAGTTCACCATATTCATCCCCCTGTTCATCTATCTATCTATCAATCTATCTATCTATCTATCTATCTATCTATCTATCTATCTATCTCTCTAATTATACCTGTATAAATTTCTATCTCTCTCCCTCTCCTCTTTTTGCCTGTCTCCCAAGTGCTGGGATTACAGAAGTGTGGCAACAGGTCCAGTAATTTTCTTCTCCTATAACTGAGTGATTTATAGGGTGGCTATATAAGAAAAACTCCCATGCGTCTGAGACTCAAAATGCTCTCCTGCACAGGGCACACAGCTAGACAAACACTGCTGTCTTGAATTTAACTGATAACTCTACTTCTGAGGAAAGGGTGCAGCAAAATGCTCTCGATGGGGCTGTCCTCTTCAAGGCCACCAAGGGTGACTAGTGTTTTCTGGCAGTGGATCATGTAGAATCTGAGCTGATGCCAATAAAAATGATAATATGTGCTCAGCACAATGCCACCCTACTCTGCGGATATGAGAATGCCAAAGGTCATTTGAAATACTAATGGGAAAAATGATTAAAGCCAAGAATGCCGCTCATTATGTAAAAGGTGCTTCCTGCTGAGTTAAAAAAAAATCCTTTCCTTTAGTGCACAAATGCTTTAACTCTAGAGGCCTGGGTGGGGGAGGGGCTAGAGAACAAAAGGATTAACAAATAATAAATAGTGGTGTCATAACTAACTCAATTCCACATCATATAACACAAATCTTAGCCTGATAATTTGTTTTTAAAACTCAAGTAAGTAAACACTGTAAAAGGGACATTATTTGAAATAAAATATTTGAACATTTACATTTTTTTAATTTTGAAAATATAGCAGATTCATTTTTCTGTATTTCAAAAGAATCTGAACATTTTAGCCTTCGAGCACAGATAACTTCATTAGAAATTGGGAAAAAAATTAATGGGTTCTCACCTGGAAAAGTCCAGTTTTGTTGAAGAAAGTAAACTGTGCTCTTCTGACTAATACAGAATCTTCTTGACTTAAATTCTCCAGCAAGTTCGGAGGTAAAATCACAGATGCCAATGAGTCTGTTTGTCCGTTCTCAAAGTCCATCTGCCACACACAAAGGCACCGGTGGAAAAGTCATCGTGAGGGCAATGGTCAGACTGTGTTAGATGAGACGATGTCTGAAAGGGCCACCTCAGCCAGAACCAGGGCTGCCCTTGACCTCTGCAGAAGTCTGGAATTCCTGGATAAATTCCTTGCCACTAGGCAGAGATCGCATTAGGGGTTCACACAAGAATACCTTGATCATAAAGCACATTGGCAATTCTAGAGACAAATTAATATCTTCATCTATGGGGGTGGGATATGAAGGCATCAGATTTCTATCTTTTCTCTGTTCATCTCACACACCATAATAAAGCAAGGATTATGGGCATAGACTAACATTTTTAACAGCAGTGGTTAGTTACCTCTGCAAAGGGGTGATAGTTGTTTTGGTTTTGTTTTGACATTGTAGCCTTCATTTGAAATGAGACAAGCAGAGTGATGCACTTTGAATGGAGGAATTAAACAGCACATCTCAGCCTTGATTGACCACCCTGCTCATTGCTTTATGGGCTACAGACTGAAAAAGAGCTAGTACCATGAATACTGTAATATACTATTTTTTCTTGAAACTGTAACTCAGGCCATAAATACTTCCTGTACTTACTATGAGCCAGGGACCAATGGAGCTTGCACTGTTTAAATATAAAAAATCCTTAATGCTCCCCACCCAGGTCAGAGATGGTGCTGTATTCATTGTGTTTGCTCTGCTTGCTAACAGTGCCTGGAACAGTAGAAACTCGCAAATTACTGGATGAGTTGTGACTTTAACATATCCAAGATGGTTAGTAGATTCCCAGATGACTTGTTTAGCCTTGTCTGTCACCTGCTACTGCCAAGTCTCTGCATTGTGGAGCTGTACCATATGATTCATAGATCAGCAGTGTCAGTAACAACTGAGCCCTTGATTAAACTGGACATGTCAAGGCCCTACACAGAACATTATCTTAGAGGCTCTGAAGGCAAGGCCCAGAATTGTTTTTAGCACATCTTCCCCGTGACACTAAAGTTCATTTTTATAAGCAGTGGCAAGGAGACAGCTTCTCCCTCATCTCTTCTAACACAAAGTTCTTTAGTAATACTTATCTTCCAATATGGTGATCTCTACCCATGTGCTAACATTTACTTCTACCTCCCCTTTTTTAGAAGGTACCATTCATCATATGGGCTATCAATCATATGCCCTCTGTACTTCTGCTTTTTCTGTGGATGCTGATGTCATATTAGCCCGTGTTCAGAACTGTCTACCATCTCTTGGGTCAAGACTTCTTTGAGGAATCTAATATTAAAGAAACAGTAAGGCTGTTCTCTGTGTCTTAATTAGGCAAAATGAAAACAAACATGGGTTTGTTACCTGGAAATAGGATTCATTATTGCTTGGAAGACCAATGCTAAAATTTGAAGGTGCATCCGTCCCTGGCATCAGGGATGATACTCCAAGAGCCAAATTCTGTGTTGCAATATTCACGTGTGGTGTGCTATTCAGGTCTATTTTGAAGGCTAGCTCATCAATTGTTTTTAAAGCTCTAAAGAAATGAAAATGGCATCATTGTTAAATTACACTGTGTTTTAGGTACTTGCCCCATGACAAAATACTAATAAAAATTATCTTTAAGTCTTCTGATCTTAGCACATATGGCCATAACACCACCCCAAACCCCAGGGCCCTCAGCTGGAACACACAGAATCAAAGTAACCGATGCATCCTCAGGAACTGCAGGCTCTTAAGCAAAATCAGCAACTAAGTCGTCAGAAGTTTTGTTTGCCACTAACATTGTTTGAGAAGCCAGAAGATACTGTAAAAGTTGTTGTGTGGTATTTTGTTTGTGTTCTAACAAATAAGTTTGCTTGGAGTCAGAGGGCGGACCTAGCCACTAGTTAACCAGAGAGGCCTGGAGGTCTGTACAGAGAGGAGACAGGATCTCAGCCCTTTTGGACCAAGAAGCTGAAAAGGTGGGAAGCAACTGGTGGCTGCTTCCCTGCTTCTCTGATACTTCAGGTTTTTACCCTGATCCCTGACTCCTGGTTTTAATTGTTAAGATTAATTAGATTTACACTTCAAAATGTGTTTGCAGATAATGTGATGGAGATAAAATAACCTAGAGAATGTGTTTAACAAACACATTTTATCAAAGAAATATTATTTAAAGAAAGGAACGAGGGGAGTGGAGAAAAATACATATCTCAATAAAGACAATAAAAAATTTAAAAAGAATGATTTAATTTTTAAAAATCAAAAAAGGAAATAGAAGAAATTAAAGACCCTACTATCAAGTGGAATAATAAAATATAAAGTAATGTACTCCTACCTACCCTAGGCATTTTTGTTTTGTTTTGTTTTTATTTTTCAAGACAGATTTTCTCTGTACACGGTACCCTGGCTCTCCTGGTACTCGCTTTGTAGACCTAATTGACTCCATCTCAGAGCTCTGCCTGCCTCTGCCTTCGAGTGCTGGGATTAAAAGCGTGTGCGTTCACACCCAGCTGGACGTGTTCATTTTAGAAGCTCATATAGCTGTGACAATGTGTAGAACTTTGTGTCAGTTCACAAGGGGCCAAGTTATTTTATATGTGGCCAGATGAAAACTCTAAGAGCTTTATAAATTATGCTTTTGAAATAATTAGAGAACTTTAAAGTTTACTTTGTAAATGACCTTGGGAAATATCCATGCACCTCTTCGAGTTGTGAATCATGGAGTCTGGGCACAAAGCATTCAGAGAGGGAGCAATGCTCTCACGACACATGGGTGGAGCTTAACTCTTCGTTATACTTACTCAGAAGACGACTCAAGCAAATCACTCTCCGAACTGCTTAGGATATTAGAAAATATGTTCATTAGAGTGGAGCCGAGCGATATATCAATATTTTCTTCCTCGCTCACTATCCTTTTGACCTCTTCTACAATGTTGCTAATATTGGCTGAGGATAGGTTCTGCCCATCACCAGTTAAGTCTAAAATAGCCTTGGCCTTTTGATTTGGTTGTCCTAAAAGGAGGGAAAGAAATAACACAAAGTTTACCTGGGTGTTTTAAACATTTCTGGGAATAGTCTATTTGACAAGAAGTGGGATTCCCATGCATACCCCGCCCCCATCTTTATAAGGCAATGTTTCTTTACACATTGTGACAGAGTTCTTAAATATGATACAAATGATCCAGAGGGTTTGGTGTTCCCTCGAAACCTAAGTACATGTTCCCTACTTAAAAATAATGCAGAAACATGAAAAATTGATATAATAATGCAGAAATATGCAAAACATTGATATAATAATGCAGAGATATGAAAACCATTGATAGAAGTAGCAACTTGCACACTACTTTTAATCCTCTGCATAATTTCCTTACCATTTTTATTTCCCTAGTTTATGAATATGACTGAAATTTAAAATTCAGAAAATTATACTTTCTAACTAAAATATGTGATTCATTTGCCTGAGTTTTAAAATTATAGTAATATCACATAGCAGAACATCATGCCTGCACAGAATGAAAACCTCGATGATGATGATGGTGAGGTCATTACACTTTGTTTTGGGAAATGGAAGACAAATGGCACTCACTTGAGCAATTGGAGGCATCCACGGGGCTCCAGAAGGTTGATGTTGCATTAGAAAGGCTGCAATAATTCCCAGACAATAAAATAGCATTTAAGTATATGGCACCAATGAAATTACAATTAACAAAACAATTCATAAGTTTCAGGGTTTGCCTAGATTCCCTTTTAAAAGAATACTAAAAATGAGGATAAAAATCCTCATTGGAAAATCAGGCAGAACTTGCACTCTTGAAGGGAAGCACCGGCTACATCCTGCGTCCTGACCTTGCGTACACTGTCAAGTGCTGCTTTAAGGACTTTACTGGGAAACTCACATTTCAATTTCACATAACTCTGGAAAGCAGATTTCAATCCACGTTTTTGAAAGAGGAAGTGCATTTTAGAGAAGCCAAGGAATTTTCCCAAGAACTTGCGCCAGGAAGAGGTAGGGCCGCATTTCAAACTTGAGTCCATAAATCTCCCAGTACTTGTCTCGCCTCCCAACCAAGTGTCAGAGACAGCCCTTGATGCGGAGGACTCACACTTAGGCACTTTCTGTTCCTGAATTCCTTCCCAAAGAACTAGCTGGACCCAAGGCAGAGGGTGGAGAACTAGACATGCAGGGAGCTTTGGCGGACTGCTCCAACTGTCTCGTCGAAGGCTTATTAGATATGTAGGGAAATCCTGTGTCTTGGCAGTCTATGTCAACAGGCTGCCCAACCTCGTTCTGGTCTTATTCCCCTTTTGCTAATTCTCTCTTCCCCACATGAGCAAGAAGTTCTGGAGGTCAGGTGCTTGTTCTGAGACCAAGGTGGCCACAGTCTCCTCTGCTCTGGAGCCACAGTTTGGTTTCCAACTTCCTCAATCTTTTCTTGGAGAGAGCTTAATTAACTCGCAGCTCAGAGGGAAACAGCCATGTGGGTTGTCCTTTCCTCATCTATATCCACCTATGAGTGTGTGACTGCTGCCCAACTTCTTAAATCAGCTCAGCGAATGAGTACTGCTTTGACAGACAGAGAAAGCTTGGACATGTAGCTTGCAAGTCAATGAAAAATTACCATGTCCGTGTTATGTAAAAGCCAGGCTTGTTCGGGCATGATTGTTGGGAGGAAGAGAGTGAAGAGATGGCTGGCCAGCTAAAGCCCTCTGGATCCTCCACAGCACTACACATACCTAGGAGAAAGTAAGAGTCAGCATTAGACAGACAAGTCCTTAATTTTCTGAAGTTAAAGGTATAGGATGAAAACCAATGACAGCCCTGGTAATTCAGTAACTATTGCATACACTATTAATACACCAGTGTTTTATATTTAGAATTTTTAAATATTATGAAAAGTAAACATATATTTCAGATAAAAATTATTAAATCTTACAAAGCCATCTTATAATAAAAGGACAAAATGTAATAATGAAATATATATGATCATTCATGTAAACCATTAAGGTATTAGTAAATGAGTTTTGTTCGGAGAATAAACATG
This sequence comes from Ondatra zibethicus, assembly GCA_004026605.1. Lineage (NCBI taxonomy): Eukaryota > Metazoa > Chordata > Mammalia > Rodentia > Cricetidae > Ondatra > Ondatra zibethicus. The sequence continues at coordinate 133,428 of PVIU01002412.1, forward strand.
ATAGAAACAGAAAACATCTGAAAATTTCAAAATATGTTTAAAACGGGGGAGGGGGTCCATGAATGAATAGCTTTATTGCTGAGTTGTAAGCACATTTTATAGAATATTTTCTAGCTGGTTTTTTTTTTTTTTTCGAGACAAGGTTTCTCTGTAGCTTTGGAGCCTGTCCTGGAACTAGCTCTTGTAGACCAGACTGGCTTTGAACTCACAGCGATCCGCCTGCCTCTGCCTCCCAAGCGCTGGGATTAAAGGCGTGCGCCACCACCGCCCAGCCTAGCTGTTCTCATAGTGTACAGTCTCTACAAGCTTACTAAAAAAGGAAAGCAAGGAAGTTCCCCCTAGCCAGTCTTAGCTGTCTTGCCTTCTGCTCTTACTCTCAAACTGTTCCACTTTTCGTGTGAAAACACTCTAGTTAGTTGACTGTAATATCAAAAACGATTCAGACTTTGTCATTTGAAAACGTTAAAGCCACAGCAAGACAGCAACACCTACACTAAAACTTTCTGAGTGTGAAAGAGCAGCGAAAGCACTGAAAATATGGTCCTTCTGAGGACCTGTAGGCCCCGAATGAAAATTCAAATGACTTTTCCAATCTACCCTTTGAATCTGGGAGGTTCTAAGCTTTCGTTTTTCAAGGGCGACAACCCTTTCTTCACAGGGTCACTTCTAGAGACACAACATAAAACAATAGCAAATAACTGGTATAAATTAAATATCCATGTATACACAGATGGCTGCCCTAAGACTTTCCAGCCTTTCAGGGCAGATGGGATTGGTCCCTCAGGGTTGTGTGGTGAGATCTTGCCTGCCATTTGTCACGCTGCTTCTTTGTAGAGACTGCTTGTGTATGAAAGGAGAGCTCTTCCTCCCCTCTGTAGAAGCCCTGCTTGTGAGGAGCAAATACTGTTGCAAAGCCCCAGATACTGTTTAGTAGGAATCGGCACCACTGTGGCTTCTCATGCTTATCCACCTCTCTGAGGGGCTCTCTAGCTCTGCATGTAGACACAGTAGACAGAGATGAGCAGGCGCTCACAGAATTGGGGATTCACCACACTTGGATGTGGTCTTGTTTGTTTGTGTGCTCTGGGGGGTGAAGAGCACCCACATTCTCACTTCTGCTTCCTTAATGTATTGGAGCAGCAAAATCTTTTGTCCCAATGCCTACTGACGTCTCTAGTCAGACTCTATACAAAAAAAGTACCAGAGCAAATACTTTCATTTTTATGTAGTTTTAGACATTTGCTTGTAAAAATACCTGTAGTAGCATTTCAGTTGTATTTTTATAAAGCTTGCCTGAAGATCTGAGAGTAAAACAGACCCCTGGTCATGAGGTCAAGGTAAGAGTCAGTGGCCCACTGCTTTGCTTTTCAGGTTAAACCAGTTTCTCTCTCTGAGCTTTTATTAACCGTGCTTCAAATACCCTCATTAAGATTCATCCATTCATTGATTCATTCAACAAGTATTTGAGTGCTGGGGGCTAAGCATTAAAAAAAATAAGTTGTCATCTCATGCTTAAAATCAAGAAACTTAAAGAAGACTCACATAAGAATGCAAATAAGTCCACTGAAAGACGATAGTCTTCCAAGGGATGTGAATCACAAGGTATCTGAGCAACGTGAAGCAAAGGCTCAACCAGTGGTGATGTGTATTATGCATGATGATGCCAGGAAAGAAGAGGTGGCTGTGTGGCTATCATCAAAGATACGTAAGCAAGGGTGAGTGGGCAGTTATAGTAGAGGGTGTGCACACCATCTAGCTATGAAAGAGCATGGGAAAGTACAAGCTGTGCCATAGGTCTCATGAGAGCTTAGTACATGGAAGGTGTGTTGCTAAGAACTGATTCTCACTTCAAGATACCTGGCTTAACGGTGTGAAGGCAATGACATCATTAACAGGCAAAGAATACAATAAAAAAGAGATGCTTTATAATAAAGAACTTCTCTCATGAATTATTTCCTGAGAGTTCTTATAAACACATATATGGATTTTTTAATCCTGTGGGTGGAAGCCAATGATGGTCAAGGTTATTCCAGTAATTTTGGGATGAGAAAGGATAAGTACAAACTGCCTGCCTCCTTCACTCCCTTAGATTCAGAGGTGTTGAACTGATTTTTATGCAATGGTACATATTTTTTTAACAATCTCTAATATAAGACAAAATTCCATCACTAAAATTCCATCACAGACACGTAACAAATAAAGAAGACTATTTGGGCTGTTACATGCTTAACTCTGAATTTGTAAATCACACATACTGGACTCACATACCCAGCTGATTCACATTGACTTTGTCGAGCCTCAGGCCTTCCTCTAGCGATGCATTGTTGGATTTAATCTTCTCTTCAATCTTCGCTCCATCCAGGTTGGGATTATTGGTAGCATTGTAGACTAGAAGAGCCCACAGCACCACCCTAGAAAAAGATGTCAGAGAGAACTATTGTTCCCAGGGTTGTTTTCTGACTGGTTGTTTTAGCCTGGGAGAAATAGAACCTGGATGCCATGACCTATTAAGACTGAAAAGACCAACCAAGGCATCTTGGCCTTTCTTTCTCTGTGGTACAGATTATAATGTTCACTCTGTTTTACCTGGAATAGATTTTTACAATATAATTCTTTAGAATTTTGTCATAACACTTCACATTTTTCAAAATTATTTAAGAAGTGTCAACAGTTCATATATCATATAATATTTATAACATCCACTCAAAAGGGAACATAGTATAATTAATTCTATTTTATTTATTTATAGGCAAAACTTAAAATGTCAAAGAAAATTGTTGAATTGTGTATTGGACTCTTGAAACTGGTGTGTGTCATTATTTACAAATATGGTGCATGTCTCACAGATGGAGTTGTTCCAAGTACTTTGTATGGTGAAAATATGTAAAATAAATACTCAAAATGTACCCAGTTTGGTTAGTAAAATGGTTTTAGAAAGTGTAACCCTGAAAATTTCTTTATGGGAAGCACAGATGTATATTTTAAGACCACTGTCAAAACATTAAGCTAAGCCATGCACACAGCTCTTATCAATAGTAAAACCTAAAGGCAATTCCATACTGAGGCAGAGGTAGATACTGCCATTTTATCAGGTAAAGGAGATTTTTTTTTTTTTGCTCCTTTGTGTGAGAGTGCTGCATGTGTAATTCCTTTTCATTCTGAGAAGAAGTGAAGAGCGCAGCAGACATCACACTATTATCCAGGTGGGCTGATGGTCACGTGCCAAAGGGAAGAGGAGGCATGTGCCCTCAAACTCTAGAGGCCAGCACACTCTACTGATGAAATTTAGTCAGTTAGAATAGAAGTAAATACATACACAGCACATTTGTGGTGCTAACAAACAAGGGATAAGTTAAATATTTGTTACTTAAGGTTAGGCGACATAGCTGGATTTTGCCTACTTAGTAGCTGGTCAGTTAACTCAAGAACAAAGTGTACTCCTCTTTGACTCTGGAAACATTTTCCCTCTAAAGTGATCCGCTGCTTAACACTCATACATCAGCCATATTTTGGGATGAGGTGAGTATAGATCCCAGCATGTGGTGGACGGTGAACCCTTGGACCATTTTCTAAATGGCATACAATGAGGTGTCCTCTGATTCAATGCCCATTGGGAGAAAATCACTGCTGTGGTTCCCGAGCATCCCTAGCCACATCCAGGACAGCGTCAGCACAATGTATTGTGGGTGTATTCAATACACAGACTCAACCATTCAAGAAGGAGTCTGCATTTTCACAAGCCTTATCATTGTTATTTTTTTCCCGTCTGAAAACAGAAACTCCTTTATGGTTGTACAATGTTCAAGGTCTATCTCTTGTGGCTGTCGGCCATTCATCAATGGTTTAAGTCAGTCCGTCTGTGGTTTCAGGTTCCCTGCCTGTCTAGGCAGTGAAGTACAGCAGCATTATCAGCTGCTTAAGCTGCAAGTCTGAATTGAAAGGGAGAGTTTGAGGAGAAAGAATGAATGAAAAACTAGTAGACTGTGGTATGAGGGAAAACTACAAGAGAGGGTACAAAGCCTTGTCAGCAAGCATAAGAGTAGACAGAATAGGTTTTTCAAAAGAGGGGGAAGCTATAAAAAAGGACAATGCTGAGAATTTATAACAAAGGAAAATGAAGAAAGTGGATTTTCCCACAAGCTAGATTGGTTCTTTCTCCCTATATTTTTCTGTGACATTATTCATTGGTTTGACAGACCAGGAAACTGAGATTTTATTTATTTAAATGTCTTTCAAACAAGAGTTCTGAGCGGCTGGCATAGACCAGCTGTGGCTGATTTTAGTGCCATCAGTAATAGAATAACCTCCTGAGTAAGCTGATGGGATGCTCAATTCCCAAGGGCACTACTGTTCTCACTTCAAGCTATTCTTGTCCCAAATGCTATGTTAAGTACCCGCAGAGGATCCTAGCTGCTGCTGGATCCATTATTGGAGTCTCAATACAATGTAGTAGTAGGTGTGGGAAAGGGACATTTTCTAGGAAGAGGAGAAAAGCCTTGTCATTTACTATCCTAAAATATGTTACTCTGTTTTCAGACCTTAAAGGAAAATGAATGATGCCAGAATAAAAGCCTTCCCTAATCAGACAGTGTGATCCCATTTATTGAATTTATGTAGAAATGACAAATTGGTAGTTCCAAACATTTGTTTTCTAATATTCCAATATTAAATAGAAAGGAAAAATAATAATAAAGTTCTCTGGTCAACTCTCAAATACAATTTTATGTGTATCTTCTCATAGTAGCAATACATCATGGTTGTGCTTTCAGTTTTTTAAAAAATCTATAATTATGTTTTGGAGTGTGCTTGTGTGTGTGTGTGTGTGGTGTGTATGTGCGTATGTGGTGCGCATGTGTGCATGTGTTGTGTTGTGTGTTCCATAGAGCACCTGTGGAAGTCAGAGGACAAGCTGTCCCATTCAGTTTTCTCTTTCCACCATGTAGGTAATGGGGATCAAACTCGGGTCATCAGGCTTGGCAGCAAGCACCTTTGCTCAGCGGACCATTTCATTGCGCAGTGGCTACATTTTCATAATATCAAGTCAGCAAATTAAAACCTAGCAAGGTTTCTAAGATCATTAGCCTTTCAAATGATTTGTTACACTTCTATAGAGATACAACATACAGTCCGAAGACAAGTATTTGTTTGTCACTTAAGGATTTAATGGTTTTTCACTTTGCAGCATTTTGAAAATCTGATCCTTATATGCCAACTGGTTGTGCATGCTGGGCATAGCCTTTAATCACCTATGTGTTAAGTCATGATCCTGATACTAATTTAAAAATGGAGACCTTAAAAAATAGATATGATTGTATATACTAAAAATATTTGGCTCATATTCTTTATATTTTTATATGCTATAACCTGTAATTATGACCTTGCTCACAATGGTGCTGGGTGGAGGGCAGTTGTGTGGCGGGAACCCAGGACCTAGCACATCCTAGACACGTGCTATCAGTATCCACTGAATTTTACCACTTGCTCTAAACTATTCCCTTTGAAGTTCGTTTTGGAATTTTGAATAAGGGATGATGGAATTTGAAGACATAGAAATGCTAGCCCTGCTCACCCACCCCTCTCAAGTGCTCTGCTTCTCAAGGACTTCTCTTAGACTTACATTTCATCCCCACTTACTCTCTTTCTGTTTCAGATATGAGAAAAATGTGATGTGCATTAATGCTGAATAAATAACGTGAATATCCTAGGCAACTCAAAGGTTTTTCTCTGACCATCGTTTCACCTTTTCCCCCCCCCAGACAGCCAAAGTAATGAACAGAAGAAAACACACCACACTCTCCAGCTCTCTTCTGTGTTACCTTTTGTCATCATCCATGGTGTCTCTCTTGACTTTAATCCTGTCCTTGCCTGTGTTTTGATGAATACTGTAAAGACAGACACATGCGTTTGTTATAAAGCTCATCCAATGTATCCGGTCAAAGACAGATATATGTATCAACTATCAATCCCTTTCATCATGTTCAGTCATAGACAAACACATGTATCCATTATCAATTTCTCATTCATTGTGTCAAGTCCTCTACAGCAAAACTGGGGAAGGTGAAAGAAGCAGTCAGAATGGATGTTCTAAGACTATTTTCCCAAGTCTGTATTCTGCAGTTCCCAGTCTGCAAAGATGGATGACTGCATCTGTGCTCTCATGAAAATCCACAGTGCATTTTAGTAGACCACAGGCCCTAAGACACTCTGAGAAGGAAACTGATTTTGTTCGTTAAGTGAGCTACCTCCTGAACTTATGACAACTTGATGTCTTTCTTGGACCATTGCATCTCTGATATTTAAGTACAAAATTACAAAAGCATGATCTTGGGAGCCTGTGTGGGCATTATTTAGTAAAAATTTTAAGTTGAAAAAATAATAAAAGCTGATTTTGAAAAAAAGGTTGCAATAAGACTGTTGATATTTTATTTTGTAGAGAAAGTGGTCCCTAAAATGTGGTGATGTAAACAGAGACTGTGTGTTCATTTTCTGGTTACCCGGATCCGAATAATCACACAAAAACTATATCAATTACCACAGTTTGGTCAATGGCTCAGATATATTCCTAGATATCTCTTACATCTTAAATTAATACATTTCTATTATTTTATATTTTACCATGAGGCTTGTGGTTTGTTACCTCATATCTTGCTTCTTGGGCAGCTTCATGGCATCTGCTTAACTCTGCCTTCTTTCTTCCTGCATTCAGTTTAGTTTTCCCAACTACCTCTATTCTGTCCTGCCATAGGCCAAAGTAGCTTGTTTATTAACCAATGGTAATAAAACATATTTACAACACACAGAGGGGAATCCCACATCATGGTGACATACCCAAAACATCCTTACTGTGATCTTCTAAGGAAAGCCAAACAATTTCTGACTATGATTACTGTCTTTTAATTTTGTTACATTAGAACACATATTATATTGATTCAGTTATGCACCTAGAATCCATCACACAGGTGCTCAGATACAATCTGAGAAGGAGCAGTAAATTAAACATTTCTATTTCTCAGATAATCATTGCATTTACCTTATATTAACCACGTAAACAGTGTAGTTCCAGTTCTGGAGGGTTGAATTGAGCTGGAAGACACAATGGAAAAGGATGAGTTTCAGTAATGCTTAAAAACATTCTTTTCTGAGTCAAGGTTGTCTCCCCTCCAAAACATGAGCTGTCATTGGGAAAGAAAAGGCCCTGGGAAAATGCTGCAGAACCGCAAGGGTGAAAGATAAAGGAAGGGTTGGTTGCTGGGCCAGAGAAGCCAAGGAAGTAATGAATGCCACTTCTTTTCATCCGCACATTAGTCACTAAAAAAGATACTACATTCCCACACAAACTCCACACTCTTATTTATGAAGAAATAGAGTCTGGAGAGATGAAATAGTTCTTTCAGAACCATCTGTGAATCACCAGCAGATCTCACACTGGAACTCGAGCTGCTGTGGTGCGAAACACTGTCATTTCCTCTCTAGGTAACAGTCTACCAACCCCTCAATAAACACTTTCCTTAGGTTACATTAATTGCTGAGATGCAGTTGAACATATTTTGTGGTAATTGCCATCTCATAAGAACATCAGTGATAAGAAAAAGTATAAGTAGAAAAATGCATCTTTGATAAAGCCCCATGGTATTGGGACAATGCCAAAGTGGTTAAAGGTGATGGTATGGGTCACAATATGAACAGCAAATTTCCACACAAAATCCTGTTACCTTTAAGTATCTACCAAGGCTTATTTAGTCATATTTCATACACACCTTTAGTCTTGTTGTAAACATTACTAAAATGCAATGTAAATTTTAAAAAAGATTGGCAAAATAAAGACAACTATTTTCTGTGTTCTTAGGTTGTGTATGTTTTATCTAAGTTTGGTACTTGGAGCCAAAGTCTTTCAGATTTCTGATTATTTTCCCAGATTTGGAATATTTGCATGGACTTCACTAGTTTATCATCCCTAACTCAAATATTCAAGAGATCTGTCAGATTTTGAGTTTTCAGGTCAGATGATCCCTGTAACGGACGTTGGGACATGCTGTTTTCAAACATCCTCTTTGAGAATGTGCCTCACAAATGTAAAAGAGCTAATGAATCTTAGCCTCTGATGACAATGGTATTGGGAGGAAAATTGTACAGGACAAGATGTAAATATAAAATTGCATCCTATCTAATGCAAGGCCACCAGTTAGTGCTCGTTTCATGATTAGTAATACCAGCCATGGCTTGGGAATGCAAAGAAATAATTTCATATTTAGAAATCATTCAGCCCATAAAAGCAAGAAAAGAACACTGTGGAAAGAAAATGGGTTGCAAACAGGTGTCCTTTCTCCACAGCTTTCTTCCTGTCTCACCACTGAGCACATAATTCCTCTTTCAATCCAAGGAGACTATCTCTCTTCATGTACATAAGCAGAAAGCCTTGTTTCTGCCTAGTCATATACTTTTTCATTTTATTTTTAATTATGTGTATACATATGTGTCTATATGGGGGGCAAGCACATACAAGTGCAGTGCCCAAAGAGACCAGAAGTGGGCAGCTCCCCTGGAGCTGGAGTTGCAGGTAGTTGCGAGCCACCAGATGTGGATAATGGGAGCTGAAGCTGGATAGTGCGCAAGAGCAACACACACTGTTAACCACTGGGCCGCTCCTCTAGCACCCCATTCATATATTTATAGTGAGCATTATTTGTGCAGTAATAGAATCTATGGTTTCATTCATTATCTTTACCATCTATAAAGAAGCTAAAGTTTTAAAGCCAGAATCAAGGGAATAAGTTCACTTACCCACTCTGCTACCTTGCTCTGTACTTTTACTTCAGGGTGATTAAGGTCGTTGTGAATCACAACAGATATTCTATACATTATTCCGTCTGCACATTGGAAATAGGATTAAAATTTAATTATTTTTTTACACTTGGAACAAACAATGCAAATTCATAATCACATCATTTCACATATGTTTAAACACACAGGCACAGGGTGTTTGGGGACAATTTTGATGTTAAAACTACTCTTGCAACTGCTTAGAAGGAGCTATTGATTAGTTTACTCAGATATTTTCATTACTTCTAAATCATCACTTGGCTATGACCACTGTAATACTTGCAAGCTAGTTTTTAATTTTATAGATTTCTGGTGCCTAAAGATGATAAAGTGAGTTTTCCCATATGAAGTTTGATTTTAGTTAATAAGAAAATACACTCTTTTGTTTGTGGTTAAAAATGGTAGTTTGGGAATGTGAAACACTAAGTGATTCGAATCCTTGGTAAGATTGAAACAGGCACACCCATGCCACCTCTCCAGCGGCCCTTTCCTCCCTCCTTGCTTTGCTTCTTGTCAGAGAAGCACTCACTTCCTAAAGTATTGGATGAAATCTGATCAAACTTTTCTCATTTAAATTTCTAAGTATAGCCCCTCTACCAAAAATAGAGAGGAGACAGCCTAACATTTACAGGCAGAATTTTAAGTGGTTTAATGGGCTTTATAGAGAAAACCATATTCGAAAAGAAGGTTCTGTTTTTCATCTTAGTGGCTCTTTAAAGTAGTTAATTCTTTTTGTCCTCATGAATGAACTCATCCAAAAGGTTTTGTTTGAGTAACTGGGTGCCACACAGGAGTTAACTGTGTGCCACATAGGACATGACTCAAAATAACCAAAGAAAAAACAACCACCCTTTCAAAATTAAAGTTAAGTGACAGGAAAAACAGATATCTATTAGTGTCAGACATATTTACGCATACTTTTTTGTAAGCCTTAAGTAAAAAAGATGAGATATCTAGAAATATATAATTAAACAATGCTAAAGAGTACATTCTATGCAAATTTTGGGGAGGCAGTGCTAAATTTATATATAAAAGCATGTCTCTGGAAAGTCCCAGCTACACCAAAAATGCAAATCTTAGTTCTGTAAGTCCCATGTGAAATAGTAGGAATTTCTACTTTATCATATAGTAATACAAATATGCAAAAATAAGTTCAAAGACCAGTGAGCCTAATTTATATAGACAAGTTACTTCAATGTCTAAAACTCCTATTATTTTAATGATCTTGAATTTTTTTTGTTTTTTTGTTTTGTTTTTTCTTTTTCTTTTTTTTCTTTTTCCATGATATTTATTGAGTTCTACATTTTTCTCTGCTCCCCTCTCTGCCTCTCCCCTCCCCCCTTTAATCCTCCCCCAAGGTCCCCATGCTCCCAATTTATTCAGGAGATCTTGTCTTTTTATGCTTTCTACTTCCCATGTAGATTATATCTATGTAAGTCTCTCTTAGTGTCCGTATTGTTGTCTAAGTTCTCTGGGATTGTGGTTTGTAGGCTGGCTTTCTTTGCTTTATGTTTAAAAACCACCTATGAGTGAGTACATGTGATAATTGTCTTTCTGTGTCTGGGCAACCTCACTCAAAATAATATTTTCTAGTTCTATCCATTATGATCTTAAATTTTTTATTTCTTCAAAACATGTTCTGAGTGAAAGCTATTTAGACACATGTAAAAGAGATGACAATAACTCTATTTTTAAAAATATCCTACACAACAGGTCTCCTCACATGAAATCACGGACCTTCTGAGTGCTTAGAGGAAATTCAAGTTGCATAGTGCAATGTCCCAGTATCCTGGGCTAGTCTATGAAGTCAGGGAGGCTTGGAGTGTTTCTAAAAGCTACCACTAGATGGAGCACTAAATATAAGTCTTTTTTTTTTCTTAGCTTGAACATACTACAACATGGTAAAAATGTAAATATTTTAACTACTGACATTTCTGAAATTTTATGGAAACATCCAAATATTTAGCCCAGTTTCTTTCAATTTTAAAGGTTTCCTGCCCCACTTTTTTCTTCAGTTCATTGTTTTCAGAAAATGAGACATTCAGCATCAGACGACCTTAGTACATTTTAGTACTGTTTATGAAAGTTGGAACTAGATTAATATATCAAATAAACTAGTGTCTCATACTACAGGTTTTTTTGTGTTATGAGGAATTAGTCTCTGCTCAGAAACCACAGAGTTACCAACTTAGTTAAAACTTAGTGGGGCCTGCTTGTTACTTATTTAAAATTTTTTGAATTATGGGTAATTATGTGATACACAGGAAAGGAACCAAAGGAATAAAAAATGAATGTCTACTGGTGGACTGGTGACAGGGATTTTTTATTTAGAAATTAATTTGCTTGAACATTGTTACTGGGGAAATGTCTAGGCTCCCCCATGTTATCAGAGCAGCAAGTCAGCTCCTATAGATAGAAAATGATATTCTTGTATCATAGCCATCCACATGACTTTAAAAGATATTGTTTTAACAATTTCATATAGACCAGAAGACCCTCTGATAGACTTAAGCAGGAGGAGGAGGAAGCTGACTAAATAAGTATGTATATATTTAATTTCCTGTCAAGTACCTTTTCCAGCCATATAAAACTTTAAAGAGCTATTGCAGATATGATATTAAGCAGTATTTCATACTGTAGGTCTCCAGTTAACGATCCAAGTTCCTTGAGGAATACAAAAGCTATCTCCAAAGTTAATGAAACATAGGATTGAGGTGATGAAATTGAATGTATTTGTCTGAAAAGACAAATTAAAATCCAACTTGCATGCTGTTTAGATTTCACATTATTCCTCCAAATCGACAAGGAGGCAATTATGTCAGCTGTATTTATACTATGAATGGCAACCTGCCTGCCCTTGCATGTCCCGTTTCTTTAAGACATCTGGCATATAAATCTACAATGACTGCTGGACCCACACAAAGGTCCTGCAAGCGAATTTGTTATTTGACTAGCTAAACACATGAGAAATTGGAAGGAACACTGCAACTTGCAGTTGTGAACAGGATTTCCACAATAATGAGGACCCATGGAGCTAATTCCTTAGTTGGGTTGCATGTGCCTAGATCATAGAAGTTCACCAGTTAGTAGGGTTGGTGTTGATGCAAGCACAGACAATATCATTAGAAATGGAAATAATCATTATTCCAGGAGCACTTGCGGGAAGGACAAGGAGACTGGGCAAAGATTCATTATTTGTGGGAACACCTAGACATCTACGACATCCTGAAATAGCTGTGAGAAGTTGCCTAAAAGATTACTCTCATGGTATTTAATGTGAGGTAAAAAGATTTGCAAAGAAAAATAAGATCATATCACAACAATCAGAACCAATTTAGTTGCTAAAACAAGGCAGAATATCTGATCATCAAGCGATCTAGCGCTCTCAATACATTGGTAGATTATTATTGATAAACTCAGTAAAATTCTGATAGCCCAGAGTTAAGGGAACTGGATAAGGTAGATAATAGACTTGAAAGTTGTCCCAATCTTCCTGACAATGGAAAAATAGGATTTACTAATAAATCAGATGCTAGCCTGAGAATGTTTACTGAATCAGTTTCTCAAAGAATAAGAAGTTGCTGGTAGCATGTGAATGTCATTGGAGACTCCGCGACATGACATAACTGTGATTTTAGTATAGTGAAAAAATATCTCAGTCATTTTAAATTTGGACAGAGGGAAAAACCTTATTTGAATTTTTTGCTTGCAGTAGTTTGTTACTTACGTTTTAGAAAAGATAATGAAAGGCTCAGATGATAAGGCCTCAGTAGCACAGCACTTATTTCAAGTTTTTATTTCTGTAGTTATGGTTTCATTATATAATAGTGAAATCCCATGTAAGTACAGATAAAGAATGAGTCGGTCATTGTATGAAAAGCACATGGTTAGAGTACATGGTAAAAATTGCTAGGAGGATAAAATGTAATTGGACCACAAAATTTTGAGATAATTTCGCCACACGGCGACCTAATATTTAATGGCTAAAATTATATGTTAATCACAACAATCATCTGAATTAGCTTCTTCTTTATTAATGTGGTCGAGATAAAGCATTTTAATGGACTGTAATATTTGCCTGCTTTGTTGAAACTCCAATGAAAGTTATGACGCAGAGATGGACAGCCTGAACAAGGCTCCCTTCAAGAGTGTTAGACCCCGCATGAATCAGCGGATACAGCTCCAGTCCACCAAGTTACGGGCTCTGAAGCACCCATGTCAATGTTCTTGGGCAGCAGAGGACGTGCCAGTTCTGAAGGGAGGGCGCCACAGAGGCTCTTTGTGTGCTCATACAAAGAGGGAAATACTTAGTTAGGATTGTAATATTCCCATCTGATGGCAGGAGTCCATGCAAAGCATGCACTGGAAACGAACACTGCTGCTGCTTGCTGTGGGGGAGGGGGAGGTGCCGAAATCATAAATATCTGTGGTGTAACAAGCAGAATAACCATAAGCATTTCCTTGAATTGATGTCTTTATAACCGTAACAAAATGCATATACATGTTTCATGTAAAATATTCCATACTTCTAATGGGAATGTCCTTACAAAGGAAGTTCATGTAATCTCTAAAGCTATAAGAATAAAAGTAAACTATATGGGTTTATTTTTCCCCTGGTTTTGGGTTTCTGGTAATACATTACAGATGTTTTGACCTTACAAGCTACAGGACTAGATTTTATAAAACCTTTTTGCCTCTAGTATCTCATATTTGAGAATATTACTTTGTTGAAGGTAATGGGGCAATCACTTGGTTGGAATGTGTCTTTATTACAAGACTCTGAAATCACTAACTTCAAATAGCAAACAAAATGTGACCCATATATGAGACAGAATTAAATGAAGAATTGGTCCATCTGGCTTCTCTCTACTGGCTTTTTTACAAGATATACCTACCACAGTTGAACATTTGATTACTACCAATAGAAAAACATAAAAAGAACAATGGCAGGAAATGCTGGAATTACTTGAAATTTTATCATTCAAAAATTGGGGCTCAAAGGGGAACTCAGAGTTAGGGCACTTGCTTGATGTGTGGAACACTGGATTTAAGTCCCCATACATCAAAATCACCCCCAAACTGATTGGTAACTTGACTGATAACCCATCCTCACCAGCGTTCTTCAAGAAGTGATAAAAAGGTGCAAACTGTTACCATGGCCATTGATACAAATCTCACAAGTGTGTAAGCACAAAGCTGACTTCCATGAAAACTTAAATGCCAAGAACCAGGTTTCTGACACATCACACCATCCTTTAGAAGCCTGTTTCTTCAGATGGTACTCTTGGTACTGTCTAGTCTGCTGCCCTTTGGAGTGCACTGAGAAATCCTAGTTCTCAAACAAACAGAAAGTCTCTCAGGTTTTCTAATTTGAAAAAAACACTATAAAAACCAAAGCACCCTTTTTCCCTCTCAAATGTATAATAGTGAAAATTAAACCCTTTCAATTAAATATCTTTTCCTTAAAATCTTCTCTGAAAGAAAATAGCTCAGAGTGAGGAAAAGAAGTACTCGGCTCTATTGGTTCAGCAGGGACTCAATACACAGTGATGTTTGTTTTATTAGTCTTTGGATGTGCTAATGAACCAAGTGTTGCCAATCATAGAGCTTTGCTGGAACAGTCTGTATTTCCACTCTCAGAATACATTTTTACATACTGTAGACGACACACTACACACAGGATCTTACCAAATGAATCTTACCATTTTTTGGTTTATGGATTCTGTTAGTAACAGGGATATTAGTGGTGACAGTGGGTGGTGTAGTACTAGGAGGGTTTACAGTAGCTGGCAATAAAGATGAGAAAGATGCAATTTTACAAGGAGCATAAAACAATTAATACGGATAAGCAATCTACAGCTACTATATGAAAATGCACAAGAGAGTTGAAACCATTTCATGCTACTAATACAATAGACTAAAAGCTTACAATGCATAACATGAAGCAAGGCTTTCTATGGTACATTAAGAATCAGTTTGTATGGCTTTGGTGCTATGTTGCACAAAGGCTTAGAGCTGACACAGAGGGACTGGAGAAAACACAGTTGGATTCTATACCTACATCTGCAACTGGCAGGCTGATAACCACATGGGAAATTACTAACTCTTTCCAGAAACTAGTTCCCAGAGACCATTTAAAGAAAGTTAAAAGCCGGCAATCTGCATAAATTTACATCTTAGAAAGTTATCTAAACTAAGTCAGTCTGGACTGATGCACAGAGACAAGACAAATTAAATAGCAAAATAAAATGTATCTCTCATTGAAAAGACAAATGAAAAAGAAAAACAAGGGAATGATGTACGTGGACTAATCCAATCATTTGGAGGCCCTAGAAGCTTCACAAACACTAGTGGGTGGGACATATTTCATAAGGACAACCCTTAAAGGGAGGCATTTCATAAGTCCTATGGCTGAGCTGTTTGTCTGATACTTGAAAATGCACGAACAAGAAATCCTTTTGCATTGCTTCGACAGCTTCTTTCTTGGAGATTGTATGCCTCTGTAAGAAGAAAACTAACCAAGCACACAGATGTCCTTTGGTTTATCTTATGGATGTATTTGTGCTGGAGCATAATCAGGTGTACAATGACTATCTGTTATATTTTTTTATTTGCTACTTAAGTATAAAACAGTGAAGGGATGATCCAGAGAATCGCCTTCCAAAGGCACCAGAGAAAATGCTGAACTCCTTGATGCAAAAATGTGTGCAGTGACAATGATTTTCCATTCCAGAATAATATAAAAGCTTAAGAATGGGAACAATTTTCCTTTTTGTAAATCAAAACTGGGAATAATTGTACTTATCCTAATGCAAATGCATCATGAAAATATTTGTATTCATTAAGGGAAAAATGGAAACGGCATGAGGAGAATGCTGAGTTTCTGGTCCTTTGGTCCACAGATTGAGTTCTTTAGATATTTATATTAAAATAATAAAAATTTAATAAATTCTCAAAATCTTTGCATCAAAGGTCGTCTGGTATGTTTTTACAAAACTATTTCATAACTTCATGGAGTTCATGGGAAAAAACAATGTCATTTTCTTGAGGAATTGATTGGTAATAATATTCATGTTATCTTAGAAGGGAAATCCAAAAATAGTGTGTTTCCTCCTTGCCCTGCCTGGCTGACCCTCAGACTGCAAAGAGCCTAAATTCTATTTGCATGATCTTACTTTCAATCTGTCGCCTCTGTGCTATGATCTTCTTAACAAAGCCACCTTCTATGGGAAGGCATACCCATGATTCTAATGTGGAACATAGAAGATGCAACTTTTTATAAAGGAATTTAGCATGACAATGGATAAAAACTGCTCATGAAAATTAGAAAGAGCAATGATAAGTTTAAGCAACATATTTTTGTTATATATTGCATACATATGTAACTATATTATTAGCATACAACTACTTAGTACATAAAACAATTTTATCTACAATATAATCATTAATCATCAAAATAACCTAGTAATATTAACACTAGATTACTTTAACTATTTTTATCTAAAGATTCAAGTTATACAATACAACACAAATTGCCCATTGGTCTTATCTTCAAATCTTATCTAAATATTCAAGTTTTTCTATCAATTTATGGATATGAGCATTTCTTTAAGATACTGTACAACTGCATATCCAAGGCACTTGCAATAATCTTGAGAAGAAAATGTGGAGAAATGAAACCAATCCATTCAAGCAATATATAACCATTCACATTTAGAAAAACCCCTGTGTTTTATGGAAATATGGCCAATGTGGCCATTATGTCCTGACAACATTGTTTGTACACACTGGTAGTGTGCACTCACACAGCAAAAATACACCCAGATATTTTGTTTTGCTGTTTCTGTGTTTCCAGGTGAAAACTAAGATTCAAACCAAAGCACTGACAACATCATCATCCCTAAACAGCAAGCATAAGAACACAAAACAGGTTCAGAAAGATGATATCGACTTCTTACCTTGACAGAGAGTCCCCAGATCCGAACAGTTTGTTAGCTCAGCTGCGGGCAGCGGGACCAGGTAGGAACCTAGGTCAACACAAAAACATATCCAAATTTAACTTGTGATTTGCTGATATTATCCAAAGAGTCAATATTATGAATCATGTAATTGGTAAGACAGAAACAGTCCTCAGAGAGTTAACTGATACGTTCCAACATGAAAGGTCACCTTAAGTTCCTCAAAAACACAACTGAAGAATTGACATTGCCAGCAAAATCTTCAGCTCTAATTTTCAGTCATTCACACATGAAAGGAAAGAAGCTAAATTGCCACCTTAAGTTTGTGTAAAAACTTTTGGTGCCTTTTTGAATAATGAACTATGAAACTCAGGTAGCAATTCACATTAATAAAATAATATGAACACCCAGGGTCTATTTCAGAACATAACATGGATAATATGAATTACTCATAAATGCAAAGTTTTGGTTCATATCTATACTCTGCAATTTCAGAAATATCTTTCTAGTGTGGGAAGTCCTTCTGTATATGTGTTGCTTTTATTGGTTAATAAAAAATAATAAAGTTGCTTTTGGCCAATGACTTAAGAGAATATTGCCAGGCTGGAATATATATATATATGTATATGTATACATATATATATATATATATATATATATATATAGAGAGAGAGAGAGAGAGAGAGAGAGAGTAGGCAGAGTCAGTGAGAAGCCATGTAGCCCCTCTGGAGATAGATGCCGGACAGAACTTTACCTAGTAAGCCACAGCCACATGGCGATACATAGACTAATAGAAATGGGTTAATTTAAGATGTAAGAGCTAATTAGAAATACACTTAAGCGATTTGCCAAACAATATTGCAATTAATACAGATTTCTGTGTGATTATTTTGGGAGTCTGGGCAGCCAGGAAACAAACAAGCAGCCTCCGACATCTTTCTGTGATTTCAAGTCAGTCCTGTTTCTTTTGACACTGATTCCTCCTCAATAAGAAAGAGACAATGATCTGATTTTTTTCTAGCATAACTATTAGATGCTCTCTGTTGCTCTAAATCTTCCTGGGCTAACTACGGGCTTAACTTATTGCAAATAATAGGGCATTTGGTAAAGACATAATTAATTCAAAGATATACATTATACATACATCATTCATATATACTATATATCTAATTTTGAAAGACGTTTATGTAGTAGTGAATTCATTCAAATGTTTAAACATTTGTCCAACTTTCCCATGGGAAAAATATATGAAGGCAGAGCAGGCACGTGAGCTCACAAAGTATGTTTAGTTAGGTAAGTGACAGACACAAACAGAAAACATGTAGCTTAACAGCATCTAGGGATGTATGGTTTCTTTCTTTTCAGATGCCGCAAGCTCCTGGCTCATGGAAAGAATTCTAGTACATTAGAAAGGACCAGCCCTTCAGGCAGGTCTGTGATGTGACATTTGCTGGCAAGAAACTACCTCATGGATTCCTGCAACGAAGACAGACACTTTACCTACAATTGATGACATGTGGGGGAAAAATTCTTGCCACTATGCCGACATTCACAGAGACACCAACAGAAGCTAGCTTCACTGTAACATATGCCAAGGTACCTAGGGAAGAGTGCCAACCGTGGTGGTGGCCAACAGGAAGCGGTGACATCAGCTTGGTGAGAAGAATGAACAGGAAATACAGCACACAGGTACTGAGGTGGCAGGAGCTTTGAGGCAACTGGATTTCTAACACATGTATGTGCCTATGTGGTACTGGAGAGATCTGGGAGTGCACACTCTTGGCACTACTGTATTAGAGTAATTACAGAAAACTGTGGGAATGATCAGATATACGTCAGCGCAGCATGCACAAGGCCTTCCAGAATACAAACGGCAGGAACATTGGGACCATTAATACCGAATCCCATACACAGTAGATGCGTGCTCAAGCTTCATTAAACAAAGTACGAATGAATTAATCCCAGGATGAATGACAGCTAAATTTAGTCTAAACTCTTTTTTTAAAAAAGCAATTGGAATAAGTGAAGGGGTACTTGGTAAAACTTCAGACTGTGGTTTGAAAATAGCCATTTTGATGTGGGAAGATGCAAGAATGTAAAGTAATATTAAACATTCAGGTTTAATATCACATGTCTTGAGAAGATAGACTGAAAGAGAGAGATGGACACAAAGAATATGAAGATGGATTGTGTAAGATTCAGTGACCAATTGGAAAGAGGAAGAGAAAGGGAAGATTGGAGAACACTTCGCCGGTTTCCAACTTGAGAAACGAGGCATGATTACATCACAAATGGAGAAAGTAAACAGAAAGATCATGGATTATCTCCTGCTATGTCTGGCAAGGGATGCCATTTGCCTGTAAGACGTCTATAGTTCACACGTGAGCAGCTGTCTTTCTGTAAGGGGACCAGTCAACAAAAGGTACCAATGAGATTGTGTTCACCTGCGTATGGGTTCAAAGAGAGAACAGATTAAACTTTAGCTATTGCTATATTTAAGTTTCCAATGCAGAGATTTGGGGGGATAAAAGCAGCCCTGGGTCAAGGTGGCTTCACAGAATTTGAGTAACGAAAGTTGAACGGAGGGTGTGGCGACAGAGTGGAAGTGAAAGGCTGAAGAGATAAAGTCTGAGAAGACCTCTAACTCCTCTGCACAGGAACCGGTGTCAGTCTCGTGGGAACAATGAAAGTCAGACTGTGGCTTTTTGGAGAGTGAATGCGGCAGGAGGAAGCCTGGTTGTACAAGGAAGCAGAGATAGGAAGGGGGAGTTTTGAAGACCAAAAGCCTAAGCAAGCATGTGCCCTGGGAAAGGCACGCAATGTGGCAAAGTCAAGGGAGGGCAGAGATAGAAGGGAAACTTATCTTGAGAGTTTGGTGCCCCTTGTGCAAGTCCATTTTTTTTCAGACCCCCACTTCTACAGGCACTTACATTTTAGCAGGGACTTCTCAACACTAACAAGCCTATCAGACTCATGTGACTGGAGAAATCTCAGCCATTGTAACAGGGCACAGTGGAGACCCTTGGATGAGGTTTCCGTAATTCTCAGATTACACACAATGCTGGCAGTCCAGGGCTCCTTAGAGGCTTCAGAAACTGATATGGTATCTTTCCAAGACAAAGAGAGATATGGGACCATGTTGTGGGAAAGAAGTTTCTAGACTAACTACATTTCCACCCTAGTGTATCTAGGAACTCAGAGGTGGGAATATGGGGAAACATCAGCCGAGGGGCCATGATTTAGAACAAGATCTTGACCGTTTTTATCAGAGTCATTGTATACATTTCAATCTGTGGCTTCCTTTCAGGCGAAATTATAAACATTTGCTTCTGAATATTTTAATTAGTTGTTCTTTCTAGGGGAAGGTCAAGTTTATCAAATTACTAGTGTTGTATAAATACTGAATAGATAGATACCATTGTATTATGATCTCGGGAACAATAGAGATTACATGTGAATTTTTTTACATGCAAATGGCATAAAAGCAAGTGCCATGATTTAATTAGAAGGAAATCACACTGGTAAAGGAAATTTCATATTACAAATACCTTGGACTATGTAAACAAATACATGAAATACAAAAAGTAAACAGTGCTGGGTACAGGGAAATGCTATTGTAGGGTACTACTCAGAAGGTTGAGGCAGGAGGACCACTTGAGCCAGGGAGCTCAAGGCTAGTCCGGTGAACATAGCAAGACACCATCTCAAATACCTGAGTAAATACCCAAAACATACACAGACATAACATTTCTACTCATTTGTATTTTGTTACCCAGTGTTATAGGTTTACAGATTTACAGCTGGGAGACTGTGACAGAGGCAAACTGGTCTCTTGGGACAGTGACCTCTCAGTCATCAGTGGTGCTTATGAGATTTCTGCATGGGTCTGGCTTCTGAGTCTCCTAAGGGTACTTAAAGCTTATTACCTAACAAAAAAATTTAGAGTCACATTTTATTTATTTAAAAAAAAATCTTACAAGTGGGTCATTAGGACAGGGTTTACAGCTCAATCAGGAGACTGCTAAACAAGACCCAACCCATGAAGCCTTGACTTCCAGTTCCACTGCATGAAGCTGGCATGGCAGGAGGCATCCCAACACTTGGGAGGTAGAGAGATAGAACCCGTCATAGGGATCCATAGGGACTTTCAGAACAAATCAGTTAGGGATCCTGTCTCAAAACAGGAAAAAGGACAGTTGAAAACCAAACAAAACACCATCAAGGGCTTCAGGCTCCTCTTTCCACTGTTCTCCCAGCCAGGAAGGATCCTGACAGGAGTCAATCCATTTGTGCAGGTCATGCTAGCACTCACTGATGTGTAGCTGGCAGCGTATCTCACAGCCTAAATTAATAATTATAAAAATAGTACAGGAAGTTAAAAACAATTTGGAAAAATATAATCCTCTCCAAGTTTCTCTTTGTTGGTGTTACTAAGATGAATCTCATAATTTTCCATAAGTAAATGTATTTTAAACTTATTTTATATTTTTCAAAACATTTCTTTCCTTTTGTACTGTGTTGTGTATGTTCATGTATATGCAGGTTTGTACAACTATGTGAACATGTGTATAAAGGCCACTTAGTTGATGCCCAGTATCTTCTTGGACCACTTTCTCTCTTATCTTTTGATTTGGAGTCCCTCATTCAACCTGTGTCTCACTGATTCCCCTACACTACTTGGTTAGTGTGCCCCAGTGAGCCTCCTGTCCCTTACCCTTTACTGCTGGGATTATAGGCTTTTTGAGTTAGTGCCAAAATCCAAACTCAGGTCCTCTGAGTCACCTTTTCAGTTTTCTTTTGTGACATTTTATCATTATTTTGTATTTAAAATTATTTCTGAAGATCACCTAATGGGATGTCATGATAAAGTGATTATATTTTCAGTTAAAAATGATCTAATAATCTAACAATGATGAACTCAGTTGTTTGTTGTACATGAAACTAAGGACTAGCAATTGAATTTCAGAGCTGTAAAAGTCAGGACTGTAGTTTATTAAGTAGTTAATTATAAAAAGGATGGGATTTAGAGAGTAATGGGGCCTTAGTGATCAGGAATAAAATTTTAGAGAACCCTAAAGTCCAGAGAAAAATCCATAAATCTCTAGAAAAGAGTAACAACCAAGTTGGGTACTTTGGAACTTGTGTCTTATCTCTATCTTAGTCATCCACAATGACTAAGAGATGAAAGTGCTTTAAAAACGCTAGATAAATAAATGTAACTTGCTTGAACTTCAGCTGTTCATTGAGTTATACTGTACCACTCCTCAGGAAAGAGTAGCAATCAGTTAAGTAAATAAAACTAGAGAGAAAGTACTGTCTGTTCTTTGTGAAAATTGATGGGCATTAGCCAATGTCTTAACGTAATCACAACCCAGGCAAATACTTGTCCCTATAATTAAAGGGTCAGAAAAGGAAATGACATGTTCCTGAGGGTCATAAAACTGGATATGCTTGAAATTTGTTCTAGGAAAAATAAAGATGCTATAATGTTTAAAAAAAAAAACACTATCAACGCTACTGCATTTGTATTGGTAAAGAACCGACCAGATTGACTTGATTTAAAAAAGATGAACTAGCCGAAAAAAATTTCTTAATACAGAAGTAGTCTCCACATACTTAGAAAAATATAGGAAAACACAGCAGTGTGATTATAAAATTACTGAAACAGTTACTAATGACATTGGTTTTATATTTACTATGTAAGATAAGTGACAGCATACTTAAATATTGAATGTAATCTGTTCTGTCTAACCCCCTTACTTTCCCTTTATATAATTTATCCAGCAACACACAGATGGAAAATGTATTCATTTTCTTCCACAAGTGGATACTAGAATAGTCAATACTTGGCAGACATTGCCAGTCTACTGGAATGCAAGGAATGAGCCTGCACTTTCCCATTGGTTACTGTACTCATTGAAAACGTGTGGAATTATGATGACCATAAACAGCAAACCACAATATTTTCCGGGGGGAGGAAGAGGTTAAAATGTTAATAGAACACACTTTATTTTTCTTGGTTATTGAAGCTTTGCTCAACCAATGTGGCCGAGATACAATCTTTGTACAGGTATTTCCCGTTTATTCATAAGTGACTTGTATTCTTCAGCCCCAGGCTGATGATTAAGTAGCAGGAAATTCCTTCTCCCACCAATCTAACTGACATGCACGGCAAGACATCTGGGCACACATGGTCGGGCGAGTGGGGGAGGGAATAGGTCACCCTGCGATGTCAAAAAGACAGCTATAAAGTTAACGAGACTCAAATGCATTGAGTCTGTAAGACTGCGCTGCTCTTATGATGGAATTATTTTGCAGATTTACGGATGACTTGCCAATATGTGAGCATGCATTTGATACATTCTGGTA
Organism: Ondatra zibethicus; assembly: GCA_004026605.1. Taxonomy (NCBI): domain Eukaryota; kingdom Metazoa; phylum Chordata; class Mammalia; order Rodentia; family Cricetidae; genus Ondatra; species Ondatra zibethicus. Next base: position 156,575 of record PVIU01002412.1, read on the forward strand.
ATCTTAAGAAGAGAACCTCAAAGGTAGGATTTAAAAAAATAGAAGGAATGCATGATCTCACTTATGTGTGGAATCCCCAGAGGTTGAAATCATAGAAACAGAGTAGAATGGTGATTCACAGGGCCTGGAGGGCAGAAGTGGGCCACCTGGCCTTTACCAGCAGACGGTTAGAAGCTCAGGAGTGATCGGTTTAGAGGATCTACTATTCTGCATGAGGGTTGTAGTTGAAAGTGATGTAATGTGTGTTTAAAATTGCTTAGAACGTGCTGATGGTATAACCAGTCTCTGAGTTCCATTCCTTGGATGCAAAACACTAAAAGGGAACTGGTGAAGACTTAAAATTTTTTCACTATGAAGAAATGACAAAGCATGATGTTGTAACTTGAACTAGCCACTTTGCGATGCATATAGCCAACATCATGCATCATGAAAACATAACAATTTTGTCAATTATAAACAGTACTAATTGCTGGGCAGTGGTGGCACATGCCTTTAATTCCAGCACTTGGGAGGCAGGGGCAGGTGGATCTCTGTGAGCTCAAGGCCAGCCTGGTCTACAAGAACTAGTTCCAGGACTGTCTCCATAGCTACTGGGAAACCCTGTCTTGAAAAACCAAAAAAAAAGTATTAATTAATTAAATTTTTTTAAAAGCTGAGGTTCCTAGGTATGAATTATGTGTTAGCAAATTGATGTGTTTTTCTACTCTTCAGTGTCTTTCATATTTAAAGCAAAAGGAGCGGTCTAAATTGGAATCCGCACACTTAAATGGCAGCCAGGGTGAGAACGGAAGCCTGAAGAGGAAGAAACAAACCAGAGAGGGAGGATATAAAGGTGATGAAGGCTCAGGTGAACTCTAAGCCTCTTCAACAGGAATAGCCACAGCTCATCTCTAATGGTGTCATCCATGCAGAGATACCAGCCAGGTATTTGTGTTTGCCCAAAGAATCAAATCATTCATTTTATGGGAAATCTAATCTTTCGATGTTAGAAATAAGTCACCTCTGAAACTCACAATGTGTAGTGAATGGAGGCAAAGAGTGCATATAAATCTATTTGCCCCTCCCAAGTGTAAGGGCACACAGGGGCTTGCTTTCCTATGTCTGGATGCCTTTCCCACTGTGCTCAAAGTGCAAGTCTCAACAACTCTTAGGGATCTTTGGGCTAGTTTCTGGCTCAGTAAACTTGCTCATGAAGATCAACAGGAAATATCTTAGGATGATTGGACTTAGAGGAATTGACAGCAAATATTTTAAGATGATGGGCCATGCCATATCTGTCAGTATCGAACAATTTGGCCCTGTTGGCATAATCACAGTGACTTAAAGTATATAAATCTACGGACATAGCTGTGCTCCTATAAAATGTTATTTATATAGCAAGTTGTCTGCAATGAGTCCTCCCACTTTGCCGAACCTTAGTCTAAAGGATTATTTTCTAATATCACATATGAATTCTTTTTAATAATAGCTCTCTCTTTAACTAAAATGTATGCTACCAGCACCTGAAAATTCATGCTATGACATTTAAATCAATAACAGAACCATTTTCTGTAGGTTTTTAAATCAGTTCTATAATAAAACATGACTTCTAGAATTAACTTCTATGTTATAAAGTATACTGAATAGAAGTCTATTTCAATACACTTTTTGTTACATATAATCATTTCCCATAAGAACTTGAATTCAGCTATTTCAAGTGATGTCACAATTAAAGCCTCCTAATACACAACCTAGAATGAAAGAATATTGGAAATGAACCACAAATGTTTGCTGTCAAACAAATACGGATGAAAGTTCAAAAAAATGCAGTAATTCTAGATTAATAAAAAATTACTGTACAAGGACAGCTGGATCTTTGGCTCTGGATGAATAAGTGACTGTCTATTTAGGTAATACCATAGAAATTCTGCTCCAGAATAAAAAAGGCCAGTGCATTATGGGACCATTTTGGTGAGTAAAATTTACAACTTGTGAATTTCTTGTGATTCAAATCTAGTGCTGAAGTTTTTACGTGTGGGCCAATCATTTTGAACATTTTGCTAATGATAAACTAATAATGTGATATTTTGTGCCCCCAGGGAATGCTTAAGAATGGCAAGTTCACTTTCACTGAGTAAACATGGTTTATCATCAAATACACCCTGTAAATGGCTGAACTGGTCACGGTTTAAAGCTAAGAGATCTTAATGGTCGTTCTATGTACGCATATGTAGACATCATTTCTTAATGACGAACAGTTTCAGTGAACAATGCTAAAGACATGAAGCAGGTTAAGTGTGCACAGACTTACCACAGCTCAGGTTGTTCTCAGCTTTGAGAGCCTGGGTTGAGATGCTCCAAAAGTCATTGTGCCAGTCCACGACATTCCCAGGCACACTACAGCTCAGGTTGGTGAGGACCTTCGCATCCATTGTAAAATTCCAAAGTCGAAAGTTATAGATGCTGCCCTTTAGAGAGGCAGTTTCATCTCTGTCGGAGCCCAGCAGCAACGCCCCGTCCCCAGGTATAACTGCACTCATGGTGGAATCACATGGAACTGTTTCATAGCGCTTCTTGAAATTTACACCCACAGAGCCCAAAGTATTATTCCACACAAGACAGAGCTGCTCGAAGTTTTCTGTGAAGATGTCTTCATTTTCTTTCACAGGCAATGCACTGTTCAGCAAGCATCTCGAGCCAGAAATGGACAGGAAGTAACCATTGTTAGCCTTCTCGAAACCAAGAAGCTGTGTGAGGGACTCATCTGAGTAGGAGAAAGCTATCCAGTCATCATCTTCACTGCCAACTTTGGAAGCTTCAAAGCAGAGTGTGAAAGCTCTGAGCTCAGGAATGGAGACACTTTTCGCAACTGATACCTGGTAAGCATCTAATGTCTGGGGCAAAATGACCTTTTGATTCCGTAAGGACACAGCAACTAGGAAAAAAAAACCATAAAGTCAGAGCATAATTCCAGAATATGAGCCGAGATGCAAAACGTCTAGTGTCTCTCAGTTCTATACCACTTTCTTCTAATTAGCTTTTCACTTACTCTGTGAGCCTTTGTTATTCCCCTCTCTGCCTGTCCTGTATCACTAACCTTTCACCAATGATCCTACATCAAAAACAACAATCCGCAATCCCACCCAGTTCATCTTTAATTATGATTTCATTTCACAATGAAATGAGCGACAGCCCTATTTGTATTTTTTAACCGTGCACAGAACATTAATAATTAAAAAAACAAAACTTTTGAATTAGGAAGACCTAGCTTCAAGATGATTTTGTTGGAATATTATGGATTTTTTAAAATTTTGTTTTTTAAAAAAGAAAACAAACTATCTTTTTCATTTTACATACCAATCCCAGTCCCTACTCCCCCCCCCTTCCCATCCCCTCCACCCCACACCCTATCCACTCCTCAGAGAGGGTAAGGCACATTGCTTTGGAGGAGGTCCCAGGAACTCCCTACTATATCTAGACTGAGCAAGGTATTTAAAATACACTATGTTTTACAATACTTTCTGAACACAAATTAGCTCTACTTGCACTAACAGTTGCCTTTCACTCTCTCAAACATTGCCAGACAAATCTCATCCCGTCAGGATGTCTGTGCCCTCCTCTTTCCCTTATGCACCAGTTTTCGGTTTGTCCTCTAGTAAAATTACTTCAAGGGAAGCATCTTATATGTCCAAACTAAAATCATTTTTAAATGGAGATGTTCAGAATTTCTAGTGGAGAGGTGTTAGAATTACAGATTTTCATTATTACTAGGAAACCCCCGTTTTTTTTTAAATTTTATTTTTATTTTATGCCATGCTGGGCATGTGCCATGCCTAAAAGGACAAAAGCAAGCACATCTCTGTGAGTTTGAAGCCAGCCTGCTCTCTTTAGCAAGTTCCAGGCCAGACATGGCTATAAAGTAAGAACTTGACTTTAAAAAAAAAATGAAGCTGGGGCGGTGGTGGTGCATGCCTTTAATCCCAGCACTTGGGAGGCAGAGGCAGGAGGTCTCTGTGAGTTCAAGGTCAACTTGGTCTCCAAGAGCTAGTTCCAGGACAGGCTCCAAAGCTATAGAGAAACCCTGTCTTGAAAAACCCAAAGCAAAGCAAAGGAAAGCAAAGCAAAGAAAAGAAAAGAAAATGTTCTGCAGACAGACGATCTTCTGAAACCAGCGTTTGGATCTAGTAGTTCTAGTTTGCCACTGAGTATTCCCAGAGCCTATTAATAGGTTCTCACCCTTAAATTCTGACCATGACCATTCACATTCACATGAGAGTGTAGTTCTGTCCTCCAGCATAGTCTTTACCGCAGCACATGTTAAATGGAAGCAGAAACCTGGCACCATCTGTGGTTTACATACCTCTGATGTAGCTGGCGTTGAAACCTTTCTTCTGGATGCTAAAGTCACTTGAAAAAGACACATGCATCTCATTCACAGTTGAGTTAAATGACAAGCCTTTGGCAGTTGCTCCACAAAATTTTGTCTGGCTCTCTCCGTTATCAAGGGATAATGAGTCATAGATGCAATTGGGAGCTTCTTCAATGTCGAAGTCATTAAACGTTATCTGAATGATGTAGCCAGTAGGGGCTCGGAGGGTCCATGAGCAAGACTGGGTGTTAGGGTAGTCGTTAGGATAGCATGGAGAAGTAAAGGTTCCCGAAGGATTGGATAGGACAATCCTGCAGTTGCTACATCCCCACACTGTTGGTTAGAAACAAGAGAGAGAGAGAAGGGCTGGGATCAGATTATGAATAATAAAACAACGATACCCCTTACTGGGGGCAATCAAACAGTAAACATTTTTAAAATCATGAAAATCAAGAGGAAGTGAAAGCATCTCAGGGAGGAAAAGAAATGCCGAGAGTATTCCAAAAAATAAAGACAAGTACAAAATTTTAGAGAGCAAAATTGGAGGTTCTGAGAAACCAGCAAAGGGTAGAGGAACTCTCCCATGCTAGGGGATCTGCAGGTACCACACATGGCACATGATTTCAGAGTATATGAAGACTAAGGAGCCTTCGGGAGACCTCACTCAAGTTTGCCAGGTTTGCTAGGAATATCTACCTCAGAGAGACACTTCTGGGGATAAGGGGTATGAAACCACACAGGTAGTACTCAGTAGTATAAATAAATATATATTTTATATTTATAAATATATACAAAGAGAATATGTAACTATATATAATATATGGAAATATATAAAGAGAAACTCTTGGGAAATAAATGTTGAAATATAAAGCAGAACAAAAAAAGCATAAAAAATTAGACAGGTTATCTTTTAGTAGTTTACTTTTCAAAATCAAAACACTGTTATCACTGTTCATTTTGTTTATCATGGCTGGTGATTAACACTTATGTGATCATCTCATTTACTCATACATTCAGTAAATATTTCTTGCCTATTGCATGCTAAAAATTGTTCTATACAGAATACCAAGAATCAAGACTGACAGTCTTTAAATGAAAGATGAACACTTCAGGGTAGATCTAAACAATATTGAAAAGTTGTGTGATAGTTTTAGTTTTCAGATTGACACAACCCAGAATCACCCCGGAAGGCACTCCCAGTGCAGGCCTGTCTAGACCAGGAGAGTCTGTGGGCTTGATAGGAGATTGTCTTATTATATAAATTGAGGTAGAAGGACTATCCAATGTGGGTGGCTCCATTCCCTAGACAGGACACTCTGAACTACATGGAAAAATAGAAGGAGCTGAGGACAAGCATGCGTCCATTAATCCATGCCTCTTCACGTCTTCAGTATGGACGCAATGTGATCAGTGTCTCAAGCCTTTGCTACTTTGACATCCCTGCAATGATGGACTGTAGCCTGGAACTGTTAGCAACATAAACCCATTCTCCCCAAGTAGCTTTTGGTCAGGGTAATTCACCAGAGTCAAAGGAAACACAACTAAGACAAATGGTGACAAAAGGTGGGAAGAAGAGTAAAACAAAGGAAAGATGTGATACAGGAGACATAGTGTGGTTCTCCAAAGGTGGCATTTCAACAGAAATCCCATGAAGTTGAGGCACTTGCCATACATACTCTATGAGACAAACAATTCAGCCAAAGAACACAGAAAAAAAAAGGATCATTGTCCATGAATATTTAGTCTGACGTTGAACTGTCAGTTCCACAGGCCAAGGGTAAGATCTCCTTGGCACACCACTATTTTCTCAATGTGCCAGTCAGTGTTACTTGAGTGAATGTATGCATATAAGAGAGTCTTGTTGGATAGACAGGGAAATATAGCATTTCTCGTAAGAGAATATTGAAGATCTTTTCTGGTATTCTGAACTATAGCTTGGCTACCAGCTGGAATGAAAAAACAAGGTCTCCTGAGTCCTCATTTACAAATGTTTCTGTAGTTAATATTCATGCTTTAAAAATATTTGTATAAATAAGGCTAACAATCTTGTTTACACAACATTCTAAATAAATTACTAGAAAACCAACACACGAAGCTTTAAATAATAACACTTTAATTCTACCATGTAAACCCCTTTCCTCCCTCTTTGACCAGGTGGAGCAGAGTGACTATGCAACAGCTTTTCTCCAGGGGCAGCTATTACACGTGTCATTTACTCTTTTATGATTCAGCGATGCATTCAAAGCCTGAGAGGTGTTAGCTTGCTGAAGTCAGGTTTTCCTGCTGCTATTCCCCGGGGTTAGGTTGTGTTGTGCAGTTTTGTAAACTCTGTTCCCCATCCGGTCAGTCTAACCCTTCCTCTATTCTTTCAGAGTCTCTGACATCTTGGGCATGGTCCAAGACAGAAAAGAGAAAACAAACTATGATTGTCAAGTGTCTGTCTGAATCTTCTCTTATCTCTCCCGAGAGCATCATGTTCCATGCCTGTCTTTGTAGCACTACCAGGGGAGGTTGTGTTGCTTTACTTGTGGGATTATTTGCTCACTGTCTGTCTTCTCCCATAAGTCTATAAACTCAACAAACAAAGGCTACTTACTTGGTAAGTTAGCCAGGCTTTTGGAAATACTCCAGGGTGTTCCTGACACATGAGGCATCAGTGGTCAAGTTTGTAAAGACAGAAAGAACAGCTTAAATGAACAGAAATATGTCCAAATTAAAGAATGACTACACACAGTGTATAAACCCAAGTCAAAGGGAATGCATTCTTGAAAAACGGGTGAAGAACGTGGGCTATGGCACGTCTCCGGATAGGGTTTGGGGCTCTTTCTTGTAATTAATTCATGCATAACTGTGACTGAGATGACTGGGCCTCTCAGACAAGTTGAATTTCTTATACTCAATCCTGGGCTCAGAAAAAAAAGAAGTCATCCTAACCTATAATTTATACACAGTAATAGACATCAGAGTTTTAAAAAAGGAAAGCAAAAAGAAGAAGAAGGAGAAGGGGAAGCGGAAGAAGAAAAAGGAGGAGGAGGAGGAGGAGGAGGAGAATTTAAAATCCAAGCAACAACAGAAAACCCTACCAAGTGCTATGCTACCAGAGCATTCAGACAGGGGGCATTATTTATGTAAGACGAGATACATTTCCTTGTATCTAAGACCCAAGTAAGATGCCACCCTTCCTGCATTCACTCATCAAATTCCTCCCTAAAAGCTGATTGGAGAGTATGAAGAATTAAAGTTTGACATTTAAAGCTGGCTACATATCTTGACTTAGTTTTAAGAAATATTTGTGATATGTGTTTGTGCATGTATGCATATGTGTCTGTGTGCATGTGTGTGTACATGTGTGTTTATGTGTGCATGTCACTGTAAGCCCAAAGAGGACATAGGACAACTTCCACTTTCCTTCCACTATGGGATCTGAGAATTGAACTCTGGTCCTGGTTTGCGTAACAAGCATTTTTGTCCACTGAACCACGCTGTTAGCCCTTGACCCAAGTTTGTGCCTCAGTTTCTCTTCTTTTGCACCATGGGTAATAAATACTAATACCATTCCTAAGGTTGTTGGGAGGGTGACACAGGTTAATAGTCAAGCATCTTGGGACTTGTGTAAGGCCTGTGGTACTAACATTTAAGTGTTGAGTATCATAACTCATTGCTACAACTCAAAATCTGTACATAATTTACAAGAGCTAAAATAGCACCCCCCTTGGTAGACTCTCTTTAGCCCTCAGGAAGTCATTTGGAAAAAGAGACAACATAGCAGTAAAGAAAATTAAAATTACTTTAAACCATCCTTCCACATGACCCACCTCCAGTGGCCAGACAGCATCTCCAGATAATGCTATTGCGAAGCCATTATCTCAATGGACAGAATGCCCCATCAGTAACAACAGCAATATGATCATCAAACTCACAATTCACTTCACTATGAATGGTTTTTGCTATATATTTTCTCATTCAACATCATAACAACCATGGTAGCTATTCCCACCTCCACCTTTGGTTGAAACAAATACCACTTACAGGAATTATGTAATGTTCTCAAAGTTACAGCTCTAATATGCATCACAATCAAAATTCAAACCAGTTATTCTAAATACGAGCTTAGAGGATTTGTGGAAAACAGATGGGCACAATGAAAACATAAAGGGCAAAGTGGAAAGAGGAGATAGAAGTTATTAATGGGAAAGTTCCAACAAGTAGTGTCATTGCATAAAACGAGTAAAAACTTGAAATGTCAAAAATTTTACAATATATTGCTTTAGATTTGACCGTGGAATAACCAAATGTTAATTGATTCCTATGCTATGAGTTATTCCATTAAGAAATTAATTTGTGACTGGAGAGATAGTTCAATGTGTAAAGTACTTGCTTTGCAAACATGCAGATGTTAGTTCAAATACTCAGCATTCATGTTAAATCTGGGTACAGTCACATATATCTGTAGCTTCAGATGCTAGAACTCTAGAGACAGGTAGATCGTGGAGGCACATTGGCTAGTGAGTCTTCATTTTCAGCGAAAGATGTCCTAAGTTTGGGGAGTAACAGAGGAAAACCCCCAGCATCAACTTCTGTCTTAAATATATGCACCAATGAGTGTACTCCTACATACATATGCACCTACAAGCATACATCTCTCTCTCTCTCTCTCTCTCTCTCTCTCTCTCTCTCTTTCACACACACACACACACACACACACACACAGACACATTCACACAAACACACACAATCCGCACACATGTTTAATAAAAGAAATTAATGTATTCTCTTATAGAAAAGTCTTCCTAACAAGCTGGCTACTGAAGTAGCCACTGAGTGGGTCTTTGCTAAAACCATGGTTAAAATGTCTCGTTAAAAATATCTGCCCAAGTAAAAGTCTCCAACTTACTGTGTTCTCAGAGATATATATAGTAATGTGCTCTCCACTCTGGTCAATAAAACAAAAATGTTTTCAGTGTTTTCAGGTAATGTTAACAATAACAAACCAAAGCCCACACTTAGCTTGTGTGTGTGTGTGTGTGTGTGTGTGTGTGTGTGTGTGTGTGTGTGTGTGTGTGCCTAAATAAATGCCTAGCACCTACTGGTCAGTACCTTATGAAAGCTTATTCTTCAGTTAGTCTTAAATCATCTTCAGGAAACCTGTGTGCTAAAACTCTCCTCAAATAGCATTTGAGGAAAGACTTACTGATTAAATCACTGATTTTCATTAAATTTATTCATTTTATTTTCTATGTGAATGCTTTGCTTGCATGTACATATGTGCACCATGTATGTGTCTTGTGCCTGTGAAAGACAGAAGAGGGTATTGGAGCCCCTGGAACTGCAGTTACGGATGGTTGTTGAAGCTGTATTGGTGCTGAGAATTAGATCCTGGCACTCTACAAGAGCATCAATTGCTCTTAACCCCAAGCCATCTCTCCAGTCCCAATAAAGAGTCTCTTAATAGATTCTTTTTTTGAATTTCAGAGATTTTTATTCTCACCTTCTGTGAAATCCAAAGCATATGTTCTTTGACTCTTCCCTTGAGGGGAACTTCTGATCCCAGTTGTTAAATAAGTCAAATTAGAAACCATCTATAGTTGATTTTTAAGATCTACTTTTTCTATACTGTGCTAAATAGTAAACAAAACCCGGGTGTCAGAAACACCCATGATCCCAGCATTTGAGAGGCAGAGGCAGAAGAGTCCATAGTTCAAGGCCAGCCTTGGCTATGTAGAAATGTCAAGAACATCCTGTGCTCCATGAGACCCTATTTTAAAAGTAGCAACAAGAAAGCAAACCAAATGAATCCACTTAGATGATTTTATTTGAGTTCTCGGGGAGCTGGAGCTATTGATCTGAGCAGGTGGCTCATAAAAGTCATGCCCAGCAAAATGCAACTTCAGTTGCTTGCTTCATTCATAACTTTCCATCACTGTTTGCAGTATCTGTGGTGATATATCAAGCTGTAAGGAAATCAGAGCTCATTTGTTGTTGTGTAAGTTTAAAATATCCAGTAGCTCTGGCTGCTTCCAAAGATCAACCCTAAAAGCCAGCAGTTGAGAATTCTAGTGCCATTTTAATCCTTGAAGGGTTAGGATAGTCACGTGTTTCTCTCAGTTCAAGTCACCAGCTGCCAGATGGAAGTCCCATCAATGACACGTAAATAACATTCTAGATGCTGACATGGCCTGCACGTTGAAACATTTAGAACAGACAGCTTCATCAGAGCAACCATTTCATTCATTTCCCACGACTAGGCACATTTTCAGGATGGGAAGGAACCTGAAGTCAATCTGACTGTGACATCTGGGACTGTGTTAATGTGACAGACTTGGCAAGGAACGCAGCTCGCCCTCGCCAGTCTCCTGGAGTTCTGCTTTTGGAGAGAGCATTCTTCTATTGGGGAGGGTCTCTGGTTCACCAGGCTGACACTGGTCATTCTCATGTTCTACTGGAGCTTCCCATGTGATGACACCACTTCCCTCCCACACCCTGATGACACCGGTCCCCCCAAAGCTAACCAGATGATTGTTTCATTTCCTCTTGTGATTATTCAACCTCCAAAGCAGCATTCATAGGAAGTTATCACAATGATTCAAGCATGAGTTCAAGAGGAAATCATTTACTTGGATAGGTTCAGTTAGGTTTGACACAGGAGAAACCTAACAAGACGTGGAACTGAAAGTTCTAGGATGGGGCAGCCTTCAGCTGGATAATGTGTTCAGTTTCCAAATATATTCCCATGCACCCCACCCTCAAACACATCTTGGTCTTCTGTAACATTGTTCATGTTTCAACTTCCAAACTTGTCTTTCCTTAATCCCCTTGTCAAGAGAACATTCCACACTCAACAGCAAAAGGCAATATTTCATTGAGCAAGTGAACGGTTATAAATCTACTAGAGTCATCTTGTTCTGTAGATACACTGGAGATGCCTTAAAAAGGAAGACACACACAAACAAGTGAGTATACATATACACATCCACACTCACATTTACTTTCATGGACATCTCTTCTCCCTCAAGCAGTGGCTGAGTCCCTGTCTCTCATTAAACAGATAAGTTGAAGCAACATGAACTGAGTATTATATTACTTAATCCACTTCTTGATTAGCATATTCATGTACATCCCTTTCCCATTCATATTTATAACCTACAAACACACAACTCTAGATTAATCAAGTCAAGAACCTTCTACCAGATAATTAAAAAGCTTCTAAAGTACTGCCAAAGAGACTGCTTAGACTCAGGGCCATTATTCATATTGAAGCTTCCATTATTGTGTCTCTCATGAGTCTGTTCACCTACTTTCTCCTCCTACCTTCTCAGCCCCCACAGCCTTCCTTTACTATGCTTCAGTTTTCTGACCTTGTTATTGAGAGTCTAGCCCTCAGGCCATCAGCAGTAGCATCATCATCTCTGACACTGAGAACTGCCCAAACAAAACTTTTAGGTTAAGATTTCCAAGCAACTCTAAAACATGTTCCTTTAAAGAATAACGTGAGACATGCTTGCTCTGAGAACAACAGAAATCTACAAAACACTTCCACACCTAAGGTTCATGGAACACTGCAGAAGAGATGTGGAAAGATCATATGAGCCAGAGTATCAGGGTGTTTGCTGCAAGATGGTCTCCTAGTAATGTCAGAAGCTGCACCCATAAAGTCTCACCAACGTGACTGCGAGCTGAATAAGGACGACACCAATGGACATGACAAACAGGATGGAGAAAAGCCCATGAGCCTTCAATGCTACACAAAAAAACTAGACTGATGAAAGCCGGGAATGGGAGAGGTAACTTCCCCAGGGAAGAATACAACAACTGGCTCTCCAGTGGCAAATGGTCAACCCAGAAAACACACATGCAAGTAACATTATATGGATTGAACAGGTATACTTAGGGCATATGTGTGTGTGTGTGAGTATCTATACATATATATATAAACAATTAATAAAAAAGAGGCTATAAATTTGAAAGAAAGTAGGGGCATGTGTATGGGAGGGTTTGAAGGGGAGCAATGGAAAGAAAGAAATATTGAAGTTATACTCTCAAAAATAAAACTGAAAAGGAAAAAGGAAACAACAAAAATATCCCTAAAGCCTGATCAAAGGAAATAGGTGAAAGTAGACATAACAAGATTTCATCAGAGACCATGGAACTCCCCTGTCATTAATTGGGAGTGTCTGTAACTAACTCCTCCTTTGTTCACATGGACAAGAACACTGTCATCTCATCACACTCATGAATAAATGAGCTACATCTCTAGCTTCAAATTCTGGAAAGAGGGACTCTAACTGATCAGCTAAGTCCTTCCTTTGGGGCAGGGCTCTGCCCACTGTACCAGATTATTGACAATCTCCAGGCACAAGGTTGCTCCTGAAAGTGTCTGTTTCCTCTGTAGCCCTTATTACCATATTTGCACAGCTTGCCCCTGGGGTGGACCCTGACCTGATGGGAACCAAATCCCAGACTTCCTCAGTTAGATTTTCTTTCTGAGAAGTGGGAGATAGAGAGACAGGTCATTTATTTTGTCAGAGAATGAAGCTGACAGGCTGGCCAAAAAAGGGCAGTGGGGTGGGGACTTAGAGAACACAGATGACAGTGATATAGACCCGAGAGGCTGACACTCTTTAATGGCAGACATTCGATGCCATTGCAGCCAAATGTGCTTGTAGCCACCATCCTATCAAGCACCCCTCTCCCCCCAGCTCTTTCTCTCTACTCATTCTCCCTGCATGATCATACATGAGCAAAGACTTCCCCAGTGTTCAGGTGCCAACAGCATGCATCCTTACCCTCGCCCCTGCTTGCAAATGTCTGCTGGATATCTTTACTTAGATATCTCACAGCTTCAACAATCCAAACACCATGCCACAGATAATTTGTTTGCATCTTCTCTGACACTGTTAGTGGCATGACAGCCATCCAGGCTAGGACTCAGTGTGTCCCTTCTCTCTTCCTTTCCCAACATTTCACTCATGTTATCATTTATTTTATCTTTGGTTAGCAACTCCACCCCTTCATCCAATTTTCTTCTATTACCATGCAGTTTAAGCTTCTTATCTTTCCTCTCTGGGATTAGTCTCTGTAGCTAGTCTCAGAGTTACTTAATACTCTTGCCACCGGAAACGCACCATCCATATGATCACCAGAAAGACTTACCAAAATGCAAATATAAATTTGAGAGTTTTTCATCTCTTTCTCAAAAATGTTTGGGTTCAACAAGTGAATAACACACCCAGCATTTCATTTCTGCCAAGGTCATAATTCCATCCCCTACGTCAACTTATTCAATGTATACTTCTGAAAACTCTATGTGTCTGCAAAGTCCCAGGTTCTAAAAGTTTAATAACATATAAGATAGCATTCCTGACTACGTGGGATATACAAATTATTGGAATACATTGATACTAGATAGTGCTATTATTTTAACTGAACAAGTCACTGAGAGCAATAGCCTATGTTTAAACTTAAAGCCTGTGTTAAATCAGGAGGGCTGGTGAGATGGCTCAGCAATTATAAGTACTGGCCTCTAGTCCAGAGGAAGCTGGCTTCAATTCCCATACCCTCACAGTGGCTCACAACTGTTTATACCTTCAGTTCCAGGGGATCTGGCTATTGTGGTGAACACATGGTACACAGACAAGCATATAGGCAAACACCTATACACATAAAATAATGTAATTTAAAAAGAAAGAAATGGTGCCACAGGGTTTGTGATGTGGACCAGGGGCAGACCATTTCACTAGCACTTGTAAGACCCTAGATTTGATCCCCAGCATTACAGAAAAGAAAAAGAAAAAGATGAGTAAAAATGAGAAAGAGGAAATAGAGGAAAAGGAGGAAAGGGAGGAATTAAGGGACGGAGGGAAATATATCTAATGGATAAACAAAAACCTGAGGCATAAACATGCAGTTTTGGAAGTGGGCCGAGTGTAGAGGAAGGCAGGAGGAGCAGAAAAGTTCTGGTCAGTTCGGTTAGCAAGGATAACCGTTGGTGTGTAAGGAAGTTGGATTGCTCCAGGAACAGAAAAGGTTAGTTCAGCTGAACACAATGTGTAACGTGGGGAGAAATAGTGGTAATAGACAACAAAAAATAAATATAGGTGGAGTTTGTAGGACTTTTACAAGCCCTGTCTCCCAAATAAAATCAGTAAAAAATACAATACAATACAATAAAATAAAGGGTTTAATTATGGGAAAGTAAAATCCTTAGAGTTTTTAAGGATTTAAAGTAATTTTTAAAGTAAAGTTTTAAGTAATTAAACAGTTGTTTAAATTTTCACATAGTCATATGAACACAATTCTCCCAGATGCCTTTGATAGTCGCTGCCACCTTATTCTGAGGACTTGACAGAGGACAAGAAGTCAACTACCCTGAAAATCTGCTTTAAAAAGGAGATGGTGGTCTCAGTGGCAGGGCACACTAGTTTCATAAGGACTCAACTCACCAAAGCAAAACCTGGCCACTAAGGGACAGTGAAGTGACATTTAAGTGTTCATTAAAGGTCTGCTGTACTTAATGTCTGTGTGTTTTGTTACCCACAAACAGAGACTGAAGAAGTGATGGGAGACACTCACCTAATGTCCATTTCACCTGACTACCTCACACAGAGAGAAGTTTTCCATATGCATTATCCAGGCAGCACTGCAGGGCCAAACTGGCTTACCTGAGAAAATACTGCCAAATCGCACCACCATAAGTTGCAATCCTTGTTTCATAAAAGTTAATTGCCACTCTTAAACCAGGAAGGCAGTGATGTCATTATTGGCTACACAGCCCATTACTAACTCTTGAGCTTATGGGTTGTCCACATTGGAACTATTCTTGGCCTACAATAGATGCTCAAATGTGGCAATTTAGAGTTACTTCCATTGTCGTTGTCATTTTATAGCACAATTTGTTAGTTACAGTCATTTCTAGCATTCACCCACCCACCCATCCATCCATTCAGTTTTCTGGGTGCCTGATTTCATGATGGTCAGTCTTCTTTTAGACATTCGCATGTGGTCAACAGAGTGTGGTCAGAGGGGAGGTGTGGGTAACACAAACTTTAACAGCTGGTGACTGTTATTACTTCCTATTTGTTCCATGTAATGTGGTGCAGGTGATGAACCTGAAATTAACAGCTAGAGCAAATTTTGGGTTTGCAAATTTACTTTCCCAATAAGGTGGGAGGGCCTATGTGAAGATGGGAGTTGGTAGGATAGGTCTGGAGGTTAGCTCAAGTTTTCCACTTGAGCCTTTAATTTGAGGCCATAAAAAAGCCACTACAGTTAGTGCACATAAATGGAATCACTTTAAACAGTGAAGGTTTAGAGGAAAGCAAACTGCAGGCACAATTGAAATGCTTTGTCTCATTATGGAATATTTATTTTTGCAAACTTCTTAGCAATAGGGCAATTTGGTGTAAAAATCCTATAATACAGACCTTTAAGTAGGATTTTTGTTCAATATGACCATTCTATACAGACCATTCTATACACGGGGAATTCTTTTTAAGTATGCTATCCATTTGCTTTTGTGCATTGCCAGAATCAATCACTTTAAAAATATTGAATAATATTAATTTTCTATATATATGTATGAAGGCTGCTTGTCTGTTCCTGGCTGCCCAGAACCGAAATAATCACACAGAAGCTGTATTAATTACAACACTGATTGGTCTATTGGCTTATGCATATTTCTAGCTCACTTTATCTCTTAAATTAACCCACTTCTATTATTTTATATTTTACCATGAGGCTCATGGCCTACCAGCAAGGTTCCGGCTGGTGGCTTGCTTCTTTCCCCCTGGCAGCTACATGACGTCTCCTGACTCTGCCTTCTTTCTCGCCAGTATTTAGTTTAGTTTTCTCTGCCTAGTTTTGTTTTGCCTGCTATAGATCCAAAGAAGTTTCTTTATTCATTAACCAATAAAAGCAAACCATATACAGAAGGTCTTCCCACATCATTCATATATATATATATATATATATATATATATATATATATATAAGCAAAGGTTATTATGAAAGACAAAAGAGCGAAAAAGATGATTTAAAACTTTCCTGCATGCAAAATTCAAGATGCCATTGTTTTTTACTGCTGAGTAGTACTCTAATGTGTATATGTGCCACACTTTCTTTATCCATTCTTCCATTGAGGGGCATCTAGGTTGTTTCCAGGTTCTGGCTATTACAAACAGTGCTGCTATGAACATAGTTGAACAAATGCTTTTGTAGTGTGATTGGGCTTCTCTTGGGTATATTCCCAAGAGTGGTATTGCTGGATCCTGAGATAGGTTGACTCCCAGTTTCCTGAGCAACTGCCACACTGATTTCCAAAGTTGTTGCACAAGTTTGCATTCCCACCAGTAATGAATGAGTGTTCCCCTTACTCCACATCCTCTCCAGCATAGGTTATCATTGGTGTTTTTGATTTTAGCCATTCTGACAGGTGTAAGATGTATCTCAAAGTTGTTTTGATTTGCATTTCCCTGATGGCTAAGGAAGCTGAACATGACCTTAAGCATCTTTTGGCCATTTGAACTTCTTCTGTTGAGAATTCTGTGTTCAGATCCTTACCCCATTTTTTAAATTGGGTTAATTAGAATTTTAATGTCTAGTTTCTTGAGTTCTTTATATATTTTGGAGATCAGGCCTTTGTCTGATGTGGGGTTGGTGAAGATCTTCTCCCATTCAGTAGGTTGCCTTTGATCCTCCTGGAAATTGGAAGCAGACAAGATCGCCGAGCAAAAGTTAGGAGCATGGGGGTGGGCGTGGGGTGGGGGGAAGGAGAGAGGGGGAGAGAGAAGGGAGAAGGAGGGGATTGGGGAGAGCTTGGGGGAGTGGGATG